>CM033276.1:38209506-38381159 GCA_019343175.1 Oedothorax gibbosus | reverse complement strand
TTTAAAATTTTGATTTTCCCACCCGTTCCAATAAAAAAAAAGGGGGTGAGGGAAGTTTGGGGATGAAATTGAACCTCAGTGGTTAAGGATCCTTGGGGGCAGGATAAAATTAAAAAAGTAGGCGGATCAAAAGATATCCGACGAGGGTCAGCGAGAGAGATAGGAAAATAAGATCATTCTGAATTTTTGACTTCAAGCCAAACCAACTAATAGTTGGACTAAATTACCCTCAATCCAAATTTAAATCTACTTCATGAAAATTATAAAGAGATTTTACTAAGTTAATTCCTAAAATATTACCCTCATGATAGGGTATTTAATTAAGTAATCTAATTAAAATTATAATTCGGTAGTAGATTCCGCCGAGATGATCTGGAAATTGAGTAAGTGTTATTCCTATTCTTCCCCTCCATCTGGACTCGACCCTTCTGATATATATATACAATCATTATATTTACTAGCATAGAAATGTATTATGTCTTTGCGAATAAACGATTATGCAAATGAATTGTCCATCATTCCGGGTTGCGGTAATATTATTAATTAGATATTAACTAATTCCAACTATGTTCTACAACGCAAATTACTAACCTTAAATATTAAATTCTTGGTGATCAATTGGATACAATTGATTTAATAATAATTATTAAGATGGTTAAGTGTTAAGGGTAGGTACTCTACCTTCCTTGAGGAAATTGGCAGTAACACCTCAAGAGTGACCAAGCTGAATACAACAATTTAAAATGCTATTCTTATGAAGAAATCGGCTTACGTTTTAATCTCCTGGACCTGGTTAGGTTCGATTTTCAAAAAATTACTTCTTAAATGACGCCTTCAGTACAAAGGAAATAAGCTCATTAAATTTGGAATCTGTATCTCCAATAGTTTTGGCTGGGGTTGATAAGTGATTCAGACAGTCAGGAGATCTTCATATATAGCTATAGATTATGGATTACATATTTGTAAGAACTTATCGTTGTGATAATTCCGTTATAAAAAAAACCGTAAGACGTGAAACATTAACTCTAACCACATAACGAAACATAAAACCTATCAACAATACTTTGGAAGAAATTGGATACCATATTTAATGTCAAATTGAAAGAGATAAGCAGTCTGATATGTTTTTGTGTCTCTTTTTGATTTATTTTGGTTGGGTCTTAGTTGAAAAGAAACTCTTTAATACATAAAAGATACGTCTGCTTCGGGTTTTTCCATTTAGTAAGGATAATAGTTAAAAATTAAAAATCGTGAATTTAGTTTTGGTAAGATTGATTGAAACAACGTCAATGGTGTCTATTGATTTTTACAAAGCTGTCTTTAGTTTCTTCGTTAACAATGATAGAATAATATTGATTTAATATCTATCTGACTGTCGATTAATAACTATATTCAAAGTTTCAACAAAAGTAAAATGCGAAAGTTTGTACGATAGCTTGTCTACTTGGTGTTAAGTTGTTTGGAAGTACAGTTGTGAAAGTATTTGCATAAATTAACCAATGGGCTTGTTTCACGTAGTACGGAAAGAAAACAAAACAACCAATGAAATCGCATTTCGGAGCACGTTACATCTTAAAAAACCAATGAGCTTGTTTCTAGTCAGCATATCCAAATATCTGAGTAACCTTTCTCTAAAAACCTTACCCTCCGCTTTTTAAGCGTTTAACAATAAGAAGCTTTAGATTTCTTGATAACTCTTTTTTTTAGCCATACTTATGCAGATGCGAAACTAGATTTAAACTTTCAAACTACGATTCAACCTTTCATACTGTCTTCTTAGATCTTGCACACATGGGCCGGTTAAAATATTTGCATATACTACTTGAGAGACAGTGTTTTTGTTTGCGATCGAATACTTTTTTCTACCAAGTAATGAACGGAAACTTTTTTCCTTTTGCGATTCAATGTATTTTCTCATGTAAATTTTTTAATCTAATTCAATTTATGCTAATCTGCTACAGTTGTAAAGTACAACAGAATTTTTTTCAGAACTTCAAATTCCTTCACTACATGATTGGAAACGCTGGTAAAACACTAAGTACGATTTTTGCTACCATAGCATGTGAAAGATCCTATGGGTATATTTCCGGTCCTGAGTGGCAATAGAAATTCTGAATGAAAATAAATACTTTCTTGACCATCGATTGGTGAATCAATGTCACTTGGATACAGAGCACCAATCAGAGAGCTGATTGTAGGAACGGCAGGAATGAAAGCTGACGGAATTAAGTCCCCTGAAACAAGTCAGTTGAACATTATGTAATGGGCAAGTTTCACGTCGTGAGTGGCAACAGATCCAGCGGTATTGTTTTCATTCTAGGTCCTTCTGCAATTACATTTGTTTTGAACAATACCATATTTCCTTAGCTTAGTAAAACGAATGTTGTGTACAAACTTTTCTTTCAGTAGAAATTAAACTTTACACTGTACGTGAATCACATTAAATTGATGTCCACATTTTCGCTAAATTTCTCCACAAAAACAAAATATAGTCCCTATATATATATATATATATATATATATATATATATATATATATATATATATATATATATATATATATATTATATATATATATATATATATATATATATATATATATATATATATATATATATATATATATATATATATATATATATATATATATATATATATATATATATATATATATATATATATATATATATATATATATATAATATATAAAGATGACATTGACGTTTTGGTAACGCTTCACATGCTTAAAATTTAATCGAATTCAAACCAATAAATGTTAATAAATAGCAGGAATAAAAAAAAATAATTGTAAAAAATTATAAAATAAAACTCATCGGACAAAAACATCTTCCGTTTTGAGAATGAAATGGATACAACCAATGAAATCGCAGGAAATCAAAAATTAAAGGAGGAGAGTTACATAATCTGAAACAACCCCATTATGGCAAAAAAAATACCGAAACCCATACAAGTGACACGAGCCCCTTGAGATTTGGAGACAGCAAACCATAGAGTTAAGAAGAAGATGCAGATGCGGCCGGGCAAAAGCCCATGTAAAAACCGGTTTGCCAGGTGAAGCCATCGATCGCTTTGTAGTAAACCCAAACAAATGCTCTCGGCGAAGTATTTGCCGCTATTCTACAGTTTAGTTTGTATAATTTACTACATCGACTTTTTACTCTTTAATAAAATCTATAGTTTCAATGCCATTTTCTTACCTACTGTGAAGGAAATTACTACAATCGTGTATCTATTCAGATCTCGTGCTACAGCCTTCAACTGTGCAAATAGTCATTTTTTGATTAATAACTAAATTGTGAACTAATTTTTTCGATTTTTAACTAACTTAAGGGTATGTCCTCACTACGACATTAAATGCCACAAAGGCATTAAATGCAACAAAACTTGGCGACCGCCAAGGGCGCCAAGGACCGCCAAGTTTTGTTGCCTTTGTGGCATTTGTGGCGTAGTCAGGACACAGCCTAAGGATTAAACTGTTCGTTTCAGCATGAACTAGCATTGAGTGACCGGTTTGTTTGGGCTTACTATGATTGCTTGGCGACTTTTTGATGGCTTCACTTTGTTTCTCGCCAAGCATCTCCATCTTTTCTTAACTACGTGCAGCAACCCCCTTTTTTTCCCCTCTCTTATTGCCCTCAACGAGACCATATATTCCATCACTAGTGTTAATGACACCGGTGAATAACCAGAGTGATCCTTCTATTTCCTCGTGTGATTACGAATCTCCCGTGGCAACACTTGAAGTGTTTATCTGCTTGTCAGCGAGAAAAAGAGTGAAATGATGAATTATGTGTCGAAGACTGAGTTCTTTCGGTGTTTATCACCTATCTGAAATGTATATTACATCGTGTGTGAGAAAAGTGACGTATTCGTTGTGTGTTAAGTTTATCGCATAGATCAGGAGTTCACAACCTTTTTGCACCTGCGTACCACTTGACTTTTTGAGAAATTTTGGCGTACTACCAGATCTAAATATTTAAATAAGCGAATAATATTTACTCTTCTAAAAGTGTTCAAAGGCTATTTGAATTAAATTCTTAAGAACGCTTCATATTTAATGGTTAGATATTTGTTTATAACATGCTTATAATAAAGGAGGAATAAAAAGATTGAAATGGTATTCATTTACAGTTTTATTTATTACCCATAGGTCTAAAAATATACAAATAATCTAGTACAAACTCAGCAAAAAAATAATCATCATATAAACAAGAAGTTCTTAAAGAACTAAAATAGCCTACTTTCCTGTTACTTAAATAATTACTGAAATTCTAATCGGGAAACATCTAGGTTCATAACAGTAAATATCATCAACAATCGTTTCTACATTATTTTTACACACATTAGGAAAAAAAATCGCTAAACACGGCATCCAGCTATAATTTAAACTTCTAAAAACCAAAATCAACTATTTTCCATAGGCTATGTCCTCACTACGACATCAAACGCCACAAAGGCAACAAAATTTGGCGACCGCCAAGCGCGCCAACCAATGCAATAGCATGGTGGTTGACTCTGCCAAGTCGCCAAGTTTTGTTGCCTTTGTGGCATTTGTTGCCTTTGTGGCGTAGTCAGGACATAGCCTTAATATTCTTTCACAAATAACTTAATATTATTTATCGTCTGCTCGATTTATTTGTAGTTCGAAGAATAATTAAATATTTATTAATAACAAAAATAATGAAACTACTACAAACTGCATTAAAAAAATAATTGCAAATTAAAACTAAGCAGAATTGTATGCAAAAAATATACCTTACCACTTTCTTGGTAAACAATTAATGAAAAATCAAAGAATCACATTGTGCTACATTTTATGACGTCATTCCAAAATGAATCATGAAAAAATTATTTTGCTTCAAATATTTTTAAATAAAATTTCTCATGCCATTGTTGATTTGGCAACAGTGATTTAAATGACTCAAAATTGAATTTCAATGCTAATTCAATGGGAAATTCGCCGACAGATAGTATATTTATGTCCGTCCGGACGTACAGACAGGCGGGCAAAAAGTATGAAAGTTGGGTCTCTGAGGTCATAGCTTTCTAACAAAAAAAGAATTTTTAAGATCCGAATGATAGAACCGATTTTGGAAGGTGGGTACGGACAGACAGACAGACAGACGGACAGACAGACAGACGGACAGACAGACAGACGGACATCGACCGCATGTCAATACCTACTTTTCCATTTTTTAATTCTTTCGAATTAAAAAAAAGAAAAGTTTGCTAAAAATACTTTTATAGTCTTCAGTGCAAAACTTGTTACTGTTTCCCTGTGATTAAAATATCAACATTAAGAGCAAATGAAACTAAAGTCCTCTTCAACACTTATTCTGCTTCTATGTTTATTTTTTTATGTACAAGAGTTCAGAAAATCCCCTCTCACACAAGTAATTCGTAATAAATGACATCAAAATTAGTAGCATCATGTTGCTCTTGCTCACATCACTCACGCGTACCACCTGAAATTTTCCCGCGTACCACCGGTTGGAAACCCCTGTCATAGAAAGGCTCAGGTTTTTACTTAAATGGTCGAACCAGAGGACATGGTCAGAAATTAAAAAAAATCCTGCTTCAAAAGAGAGAAAAGAAAGCATTTTTACAATAGAGTTATTAATGGAATAGAATTATCAATGAGGGGAATGCTTTGTCAGGTTATATTATAGATTCGATTCCATTTGTGACAGACATGACATAAGACAACTTCCTTGCCCCTTTTTAAGTACTAAATGTTAAATAATTAGTAAAAAATTGCCATGGGGTGATGCAAATAAAGGTCTTGATTATAAAAAACACAAAAATTTTCATTCAAAAGAAATATTTTTAATTAATTGGGTTAAAACATGCTGTGACAGACATGGCAAAATTGAGACACAGATTAAAATTGAGACACTGACTAAATTGCTGATCACAATAACGGTATAATAACTATCAAAATAATATACCATTGAAGTATACATGGTAGAGGAAGTATTCTGCCAATGCCCAGACTGAATTTTATCTTGCTTAATAGGGCAATAGTTCTTGCTGAAGTCAGTTTGTATCGGAAGTTTCCCGTTTGGCGAATTTTGCTTTAAATTAGGGAAAACTATAGATTGTACATGTTTCACTTGGCACAAGAAGTATAGAAGCTGTTTTTTCAATAAAGTTAAAACATCATTTGAAAATTCCTCTTTTGTTTCGAACTACAGCGTATTCTTTTTATTTATCTTAGTATAGATGGCAACAGCATTTCTTTACATCTCAACTCAATAAAGTGCTTTATTTAATGCTTTAAGAATACATGTTACACATGTGATTTTGATATATAAAAAGTAGGTTTGTTACAGAATCTGTCACTTAAACCGCTTCCACACAACATTTGTGCTCAACAGGAAACAAACTATTTATACACCTCAGAAAGAAATTCGGCAAACAGAGCCTTTAGCTAGTTGTAATGAAACATTTAAACGATAAAATTAATTATTTTCATTAATCTTCTTTCTCAGATTTAATAATTAGACTTTATCGTTTGCTTAATTTGTTTGAAGTTCGAAGAATAGTAATGTAATCTTTTTTAATAAATATCTTTGTGTAGTCACATTTTACCATTTACATTTCTTTCGAAAATTCAGTCATTTATCTTTTGTTAAATTAATTTACAGATCGAAAAATATATAATTAGTGCAATTGATGCTTTAAAAATAAAAGCAAAACTTTGCATATTTTTTTATGCCAAGTTAGAATTCTCTATGCATCTTTCTTCATACATATATAATAAACCATCAAAAGAACTCTATTGTGATATTACAACAATCCAAACTGAAATATATCACATAAATAAATATTCTGTCAAAAGTGTTAATTTTTATTTTAAATAAAGTTTCTCGTACGTTTAACGAAATGGCAACATTGAAAATATGAATAAAAATGGAATTTGCATGTTATTTCAATGTAGATAAAAAAATTTAGTTATTTAAATTTTAAATAAACTTCTAATTTAAATTTTTCAATGAAATTTGGAATGTAGCCTAATCTGATTTTTTGCTTCAAAATGATATGTCCCACTTGTCTGTGGGACTTGTGGTTCTTTCTGTGAAAGTGGGTGACGGACGGACAGACAGACGGACTGAACGATTATAAAACCTTCCACTTTTTACGTTATAAACGTAGTGTGGAAGCTAAATGAGAAAATAAAGTGTCAATAATTTTACCTTAATTTTTTTATTAATGCTGTGTTTGGTGCCTTTTTACCTGCTAAACACAATTGTGTGTGTGGAAGCGGGTTAAGTGACATATTCTGTTACAAACCTCCTTGGTTTTTCTTAGAACTGATTAGGATAAAGACTTTATACCTTTTTGCACAAAAGTTACTTGTGACAAACTTCTTTTCGGAAACAAACGCGAATTTTATTACTCTTTGTTTTTAATGTGTCCAAAACCTTTTTGAAACTTCTATTTATTGAAAATACATTACTAGAAACATACTTTGAAACATTACGTGAAAATACATTATGCATTGCATTGTACAATCCATGTACTTATACCGTTTGCTTTTAAAAGTCAATTTTCAACATTTTTGACTTAATACTATTTGGAAATCAGTTCTACAAATGTTTTATAATAATACCGATGTTATAGATCCAACAAAATGAAGCTCAATATCTGATTTTATTTTGTTATTTGAACAATTGTATAATAATAAAAAAGTGTTGCCCTCCAAAAGTGTTCATAATGGACCGTTCAAACGGGGTGGAGCGTGTTTTGTTTGTAGGATAAATGACAATTTTTGGAGTAAGTCTGATGTCACTGCAGGCGTGTCCGTTAATTTATATATTTCTCAATGAAACAGGTGAAAATTTTACCACTCTTAAATATTTTATTTGCAAAAAATGAAAGTTTCAGCAAGATCTTCAATTTTTTGTTGTTCATGAAGCAATAAGTAAATACTAAATAATCTATTACAACTTACTGACTACTAAAACTAGGAATTAAGTAATTTGCACTCTGTTACTTGAGTTTAAGCACACCAGCCGGAATATATGTAATAGTAGTAGTAATGGTAGTAGTACTTGAGAGTTTATCCAACACAATAAATAGTTCTTTGGTGACCAAAAAAGTACGTAATGGCAAATTTTATTCATTTTGCGAATTATATTCAAATCTAAAAAAATTATAACAAATCTATCTATTCTTAATCACAAATATATTCTAATTTTAAATTTAAAACAACAGTTTTTATTTTATTAAATTTTAATAAATTTAATTTTGATCTTCAGAGTCATTATAAGATATTTGAGTTAAATTCGAAATAAACAAAAATTACGATAAATATTTTTTTTTAAATGTGTTTTTTTCTTTCTAGTGAATTTCTGTTCAGTTTGTTGATTTGACTTAAAAACTTATCACAAAGTACTTTTAGCATAATACAGAAAATTCAAATATTTCCCCCGTTTTTTGAGGAAATATTTAAATTCTGCTAAAGAGATAAAATGACGTTGTACAACATTATTTTTACTTTGCTAACACATATTCATTATTCATACATTATACAGACATTAAATTTATTTTACATACAAAGGCATATTGCAATGTATGGACAAAAGAAACTTCTTTTCCTTGGTTAGCAGGGCATATGCATTTACTTTCAACGTAAAATGCGATAAAATGTCTTCCTTTAAAGAAAATTAATTTTGTTTTTTGAATTGGAAATTGAGACACATACATTTCAAAATATAGTTTTTTTCTATCTTTTTTTGCATCTATATATTTTATTTGCGATATAAATTTTGTTTTTTTACTAAAACTCATTTAAAATTTAACATTAAGATCAAATATCTATATATTTTTTATAAACCTTTAAACAATGCTATTTTAAAAATTATTCCTTCTTTTTTTTTTATTTCTGAGGATATTTAAACATTTTTTTCAACGATAAAATTGTGACTAAATACTTTTTTAAAAAAATGCTGTTATTTTACGTTAATAATAAAATATAGTAATTCTGCATACTGAATAAAACTATTCTTATTGATAATTATGGAGAAAATACAGTCAAAAACTAAAACTAAACTATTTTTCTAATGTAATTTTATTATGATCCAAACATCATTAAAACACGTAAAATAATCTTATATGCAAACAATGTTTAAATAATATCATATTTAATAACAAGTGCTGAACTGTGGTTTATTTTAACAAAAATTTAAACTAATTTAGGGTTTTCTCATGTTTTCAAATAACACTTCTTAAATAAAAAGAAATTATTTCGTTTGGCAAAAACTCGCTGCCTTTGGCATAATTTTTTTTATAATTTTCTAAAATAAATCTCTTATAATTAGTAATAAAACTTTATTTTTTACATAACAATCCTAAAACATATAGCACAGTATACAACCAAAATTATCAAACTAATTTGCAGTACTGATAGTCTGAAAAAACATTGCAAGTCGTTAGGTTACATTCAGAAAATAACTTGTGTTCAAACAGCACAAGTAGAACACAAGTATTGTGTAAAAATGGCGACAGTACATTATTGTGTTTTTTAAGTATAGGAAATGCGCTGATGACATTCGAACACAAATTTATGTTGTTCTAACCCAACTGACGATCACGAGAGAAAACGATTATGATATCCATTCGCGATTGACAAAAACAATAAACTATATTGTAAACAAAAAAATTTTATATTAATTTTAAAGTACTATAATATCTATTTTTAAGCTTTAGTATAGCTAGTTATCCGAAATAAAAGAGCAGATGAACTACATTTCTAAAAAATACATGCCTGCTGCACCTTTTACGCAATTTTTGAACTAACCATACATTATTATTGGGCCGCAACAAAATATTTGTATCGTTTCAGCACAACTCTGAGAAACACAATTGGTTTTATTGAAAAAGACAACGCAAGTTCTTTCTCAATGAAAACTGATCCGATTTGTTGGACTTTCTCTGGTTGAGGGTGGTCGATTCTGTTAAAATGTATCAGAAGTCTTTGTCACAGGACAACAGCGAAATCACTATTATGCATGAATTTCCTATTTCTATCTCGTGCTCATTTCCCAAACTGAATATACAGAGACGCGTCGGTTAAACAAAGTTGTAACTACATATTTTTTGTTGCAAATTGCATTTGAATTTTTGTCATCGCTTCTAATTGAAGGATGTAGTAGCAAAACTCACATTCTTTAAACTTCTCAAAACAAACTCACAAGCTCACAAGTATAACTAAGACATGGAGTTCACAAAACAAACTCACAAACTCACAAGTATAACTAAGATATGGAGTTCACAAAAGAAACTCACAAACTCACAAGTATAACTAAGATATGGAGTTCACAAAAGAAACTCACAAGTATAACTAAGATATGGAGTTCACAAAACAAACTCACAAACTCACAAGTATAACTAAGATATGGAGTTGGACCCGCTCATTAGCGACTTTTGACTATTGTTAATTCAATCGGACAAAGCCGCTTTTACGAATGGACCTGGTTTATATTTAAGTTGTACTTGGAGAGCGTCACGCAATATTACTAAAAAATGCTTATTTATTTCCCTGTTATCAGATTACATACTAAAAACAGTCAATAACTGATGAGAAAACCGACTGTTAAGAAAAAATGATTTCAGTATAAACATTTGGAGTAACGTATTTCCATAAAACTGATAGTAGCATATGCTACTTCCAGATTTATAGAGTAATGCTAAGCCAACAAATAGTAGGAGCTTCAAGCTTACTCATATTTTGTGGTGTAACTTTACAACTAATTAATATTCTGTTCTAAAAATCTTTTGAGCAAATTGTATTAAGTAGTTGACATTGTTATGGGCGCTGGTAAACCGACTAGTGAAGAGCTTTTCCAATTTATTATTTTTTTATAGAAAAAAAACGTTAGGCTACTATTTCAATAAAGTTAATTCCCACCTGTTTTATGGAGTAACGCTACTCCAAACTTTTACAATGTGGATATGCTGCTTAAATTACGATTGTGTCAAAGTAGTGCAGCCATATCTCTAGCAAAATCCTACAGTGATGGATGGTTAGTCGATCAACTAGCATGTTTTGTGAAACTTGCGTCTTTTTATTCTTGAAGATTTCCTGTGAAATTGGTACGAAAAATATAGCAAGATAGGTAAATGTTCTCTAACAAATCCATTAACTTACCAGTCATGTCAAAGTCGTCGGTTTGATCCAGATTACTTTAAATGCTTTAAGTTCTGTGTCAAATTTTGAAATGTGTGTTAGTTTCTTAGGTATTTAACTTATTGTTAACAAGTCTGCTATAAAAAAATAATTGAGGACTTATTAATAACAAAAATAGCAACACTTGTACGTACTTACTATATCCAAGGATATACTTATGAACCTATGATATAATGGCCGGTCTGTACATCGCGACTTTTGGCAAGCTTGAATATTTAACTTATGGTTGCTATATCTGTCGAGTTATATGAAGTATGAAGTGGAATGTTTACTCCATGTAAGCATTTTCTTTGCTTGTAAACTTAACGCAAATCGTCAAAGTGACATCGGCCTTTATATCATAGCTGTTCACCATCTAAGACTTTCAAACAACTTAAAAACACTTACCTTACAACTTAAAAATTTACATCATCAGGAAAGACGACCACTGCTGTTGCCATTCTTAGGTTACAATTTATATTTATGTGTATAGAATTTGTGACTCTTTTCGCAAAGGGAATATTAGGGGGAGAGAGAAATGACCTTGCTTAAGATGATTATGATGTGTCCACAACTCGAGAATTTAGGCTAGTGAAAAATATTTTTCAAAAAATTTTAATAAAATGAACTGAGAATAATTACTCTTTCAAATCTGGAGAAATCTATGTTTTCATTTTTAAATTAAACATTTTGTTTCAAAATTATGACAATGCAATCTTTATAATTCTGAAAAAACCATACTTGGTTTTAAATAAAATGGAGTTATGATAATGTCTGTATCGCCTGCTGCATGGTAAATAATTTTTTTAACAAAATTACTTATTATCCGTTAAATTTAGTAAGAACGCCAGTCATCGTATAAATTGCATATGAACTGGAAAATAATAATAAAAAAATTCCCAAGTAATCACGACACTCCCCTTTAAACAAAGACACAATCAAAAATAAGCACATAAGGTCAATTTCAACTCATCTTTGAAGCATGGACATGCTTAAAAATAAACACCAGATGTTTCCTTCTTCAGTATTGCATGGATTGAGAAATACTAATACTGTTGTTTCAAACATCAGTAATAATGAATCGGAGCCTTTTTTGCATCATGCAATACACTTATATTTGAATATTTTTACATATTTTTGATAATGTTTTTAGAATTTAAAATTTAGATAAATATTTTTTCGAGAACATCGAATCTCACCTAAATCATTTTCAGAATCATTTCTCCGCTAGAGAAATCAATTTCTTCCAAAGTATTTCTTAATAAAAAATCTAATACTAAGATCCTAAAAAAAGACCTGGCAATTTCGACAAAACGTTCGCAGCTGTTTACTTTGTCTCAATCACACAGGGATATATTAAAGGTTTAGAATGGCTCTTATATTTCCGCTTTCTGGTTTGTTTCTTCTTAAGAAAACATAGAACATGAGATAGAAGAAATTCTAAAAATAACAATTCAAATATTCTGAACAAAAAAAATCCCTCTTTTTTTAAAGGATCCCAGAATCACTCTGACTTTTCAAGTGAGTTCTTCAATCCTTTGGATACATCCATAAAGCAGCATAAACGGGAAAATGGTGCATGGGGAATTTTACTAGAATTTCTATTTTCTAGAAGAATGGTTTTTCTTTTTACTTTCAATTGCTTAACATGAAATATAAGGTAATGATAAATGAAAGTATTGCTAAGGAACTGAAAATACAAAATGGAGATTGTGTGTTTTCTAAACGTTTTACAGGGTGCTGATTCTAAAAAAGTGGTTTTCGAACATTGGTCCGTCTGTCTATCTGAAACCACTCTACAGCTAGAACTAATAGAGCTAAGTACTTCAAAATTGGTACTTGTGTTCCCAGCACCTTTCAAACGTTTTAATAAGGTTTTTTTAGAAAATATGCTCAAATGGTAGCTGCCATAGAATGTTTTAGGTTTTAATGTTATTGGAATTACCTTGTAGTGAAATATTTATCTTTAAGGGGAATGGGTGCGCTGGACCGGGGGTCTCCTAAGTAAAGTGCACCAGTGTTAATCCTATGGGGAAAAAATATTTCTCTGCCACATTTCTCCGGCTGTATTGAATATTTTTACAAGCGGATTTTCTTTATGTGATAACTGTAGCTGACTTACAGGTCCCGACCTTCCCACTTTTTGAAATTGGTTCGAATATTTTTTTAAATTTTCAATAAATAATTTTTCACAGAATATTCGAATCAATTTCAAAAACTGGGAAGATAGAGACCTGTAAGTTATCTACATTTATTAATTAAAAAAACCGTTTGTAAAAATATTCAATACAGCCGTAGAAATGTGTCAGAGAAAATAGTTTTTTCCTATTGGATTAACACTGAGGTACTTAAGTTTGGAAACCCGCTGTCCAGCACGCTCATTCACCTTAAAGTCTTGATTTATTGAGTGGTAAATGTCACAATACCCTTCAGAGACAGACATCACACCATTTGATTGGAATTAAAAATTGGAATATTTTAACTCGAAAAGTCCTTTATCTGTAAAATACTTCACTTTGTCTAGAACTTTTTATTTCTCATTCCAGCGCATTTTCTCAGTACATATTCTTCGAGTCTTCGTACCTATTTTAAACTAGAATTCACACCGCGTAATCTACATCTGGTATTTTTCCTATAGTTTCACAAATCATGTCACTTAGGGACAAAGTTCGCAATATTTGGCTTTTGAAAGACGATGGAAGCATTCAATCTATCGCTTATAGTAAGGAATAAAAGAAACGTATCTATTTTATGCAAACTGTTCGAATCAAAGATTTCATGTTGTTAAGTTCATTGTGATACACTGTAAGAAAAAACCATTGTAAATTTGCAGCAAAATAAGCGTTGTAAACTCTTCAGTATTTTTTGCTGATAATTTTACTTCAATTTTTTTTATGTAAGCAACAGAGCCTCAATTTTCACAGTACTATGGCGGTGTGCCTTGTGATGAACTAGACCTGCAGCTTTTGCCAGAGCAGCTAACCAAAATTCAACTAATTATATCAGGTGGCGCTGCACTTCCGGCCACAGGCTATATAAGCTACGTCGCCGACCGGAACACCCTCTCCTGTTTCTTAATTTTCCCATGGCACTTGTCACGACCTTTCCCCTGGTCGACATGCCACGTATTTTCAACTTGAGTTTTATGCTTTGTTAAGTTTGTACAATGGTTAGGAATTTATATTTATATTAAGTTTATTATGGTTGTTGGAATAAAGATTGATTTTATATGAAACTTGGAATTTTCTTCAACATCCTACTTCTGACACCATAAACTGGTGACCCGAACGTGATAAACTGGTGACCCGGACGTGATAAACTGCAACCTGTCGAACTTAGTGGAGTGTCAGTGCATTCAGTCGGCGCGTTCGGCCGTGTGTCTTTAGCGGAGTGTGCAACTACGGGAATGCCTTGGTTTCCAGTTATGAAGTAACTCAACTGCGTGTGTCTTCACCAACACGTGCACTGGTTCCTCATCGACCGGCCCTGGCTCCTCATCGACCGGCCCTGGCTCCTCATCGACCGGCCCTGGCTACTCACCGATCGCCCCTGGTCCATCACTGGCTCGTCCTTGTTCATTTCTGAAGGGCGCTGGTTCAACCCGCCTAGCTCTGGTTGGTCATGGACTAGCATCGGCGTCTACGGACCTGGATCATGATCAAACCTTTCTGCGAGTAGAAGTCTTCGCCTACTCCAGCCCGGTGAGACCGCTTCATTTTCTTTTTGCGCCCGCGATTCTTTTGTCGACGTGCGTGTTTGTGCCTGGCCTCCGTAACAATGAAAAACGCAGACGGTGATTTGAAAGCTTCAGAAACTGCAGACAATCTTAAAAGTGATTTAAGAGTAAATAATGCGGTTCCTAAAACCCTTGAAACTTTTCCGAACGGTTCAGGAGCAAGTAATGCGAATTCTAGTCGTGATCCGGAATTGTCTAGGATCGCATGGCGAGCTCCCGCATTTTGGAAACAAGATGTTGAGCTCTGGTTTTTTCAGGTAGAATCTAGTTTTAAAACGTCCGGCATTACTAGTGAGCACACTAAATTCCATGCTGTAGTTTCAGTGTTAGACGCGGAGGTGTTATCCTACGTTCGAGATTTGGTGGTTAACCCTCCTCCGCACGAACCCTATACCACCCTAAAAAAACGAATTTGTTTGCAGTTCACGCAATCGGAGACCGCTCGACTTCGAACCTTGTTGCAAGACATGTATTTGGGAGATAAGCGTCCGTCCCGGCTACTTCATGAAATGAGGACATTGTCTGGTGACAAAACTTCCCCAGATTTTTTGAAAACGCTTTGGCTACAGCGTTTACCAGTTAACGTGCAGCAAATTTTGTCCATAAGCAGTGGTTCTACGGAAGAGTTGTCTCTGATTGCTGATAAAATTTGCGAGGTTTCGGAATGTCGAGGTGAGGTGGCAGCCGCTCATGTTCCAGACAGGAGTTCAACTACTGCTTTGGGGGATAGTTCAAGTGAGTTTGAAAAATTAAAAGTCCAAATTGAAACTTTGCAAGCTAGTGTTGAAAGGCTCATCTCGTGGTCAAAATCGGGATTTTCGTAATCTAACTAGACGCAGGTCTCGTTCTGCAGTTAGGAGTCCTGCACGTGAAAAACCTTATTGTTGGTATCATTACAAGTTTAAGGATCAGGCGAAAAACTGCGTTCAGCCTTGTAAGTATAATTCGGAAAACTAACGCGCGCATCAGCTATGGCGACGGCTGATGCTAGTTCTGGCTTAGGTCGCCTGTTTGTCTCTGATAGGAAAACTGGCATTAGGTATCTTATCGATACAGGGGCCTCAATCAGCGTGATTCCAAAAACGTCGACTACTTACAGGGCACCTGAGGATATGTTTCTTTATGCAGCCAATGGAACTAAAATCTGTACATATGGCTCGAAGCGTATTTCCCTGCACTTTGGTTTGAGACGCGTATTTGTTTGGACATTTGTTGTTGCCGATGTCTCTCGCCCTATTCTGGGTGCAGATTTTCTGGAACGATTCAGTTTATTGGTTGATGTAAAAAATCGTCGCTTAATAGATTCTGTGACAAATATTAAGGTTAATGGTACAAAAAGCTCCTGGTCAAACGTTAGGTTTGACAACCTTAGCGGGAGACGATCCTTATCACTTACTTCTGCGCGATTTTCCCGATCTTACCAATCCGGCAACAATGACCGCTCCAAAGAAGCATAGCATAGTTCATTCAATTATAACTAAAGGTCCCCCCGCTCACGCTAAAGCGAGACGTTTGAACCCGAAAAATTAAAAATAGCTAAGAAAGAATTTCAGTCCCTCTTAGAGCAAGGCATAATTCAACCGTCAAAAAAGTGCGTGGGCAACTCCAATACACATGGTTAAAAAGAAAAATGGGGAGTGGCGAATTTGTGGCGATTTTCGTCGTTTAAATTCCGTCACGGTTGCCGATAGGTATACCATTCCACACATTCAAGATTTTGCATTTGGTCTAAGAGGTAAAAGAGTTTTCTCAAAAATTGATTTGGTTAAAGCCTACTACCAGATTCCATTAGACGAGGACTCTATACCAAAAACAGCAATGATAACACCTTTTGGTCTGTTCGAATATCGGTACATGTGTTTTGGACTATCAAATGCCGCCCAGACTTTCCAAAGACATATCGACGGTGTTATTCAAGGTTTAGACTTTTGCTATGCATACTTAGACGATCTTTTGATCGCTTCGGAAAACGAAGAGGAACATCAAAAGCATTTATCAGAACTGTTCAAGCGCTTAAATGACTATGGCGTAGTTATCAACCTAAACAAATGCATTTTTGGTGTCCCTGAGCTCGAATTCCTGGGGCATCACGTTTCTAACTCGGGTATTTCGCCGTTGCCTGGTAAAGTTGAAGTTCTTCGCGACTACCCTTTACCAGAGAGAATAGATGAGTTGCGTAGGTTTCTGGCAATGGTTAACTTTTATCACCGTTTCCTTAAAAACGCAGCTGAAGTTCAGGCTCCTCTCTACGACTTGTGTAAGGGAAAGACAAAGAAAGATCGCTCTGCTGTGTGCTGGACGGCTGAAACCAAAGACGCTTTTCAGGCATGTAAGGAATCAATTGTCAACGCTGCCGAATTAGCTTACCCTGATAGTCAGGCAGAGCTTTCTCTTTTTGTCGATGCTTCTAACGTCGCGGTTGGTGCAGTGTTGCAGCAAAACTGCAATGGCGATATACAGCCACTTTCGTTTTTTTCACGCAAACTTACGCCCGCGGAACAAAATTACAGCACGTATGATCGTGAATTAGTTGCCATGTATTCCGCTGTAAAACATTTTCGTTACATGTTAGAGGGCTCGGATTTCATTATTTATACAGATCATAAACCTTTAACTTTTGCGTTCAGTAAACATTCTGATAAATTATCACCACGGCAACAACGTCACCTAGAATTCATTTCCCAGTTTACTACCAGAGTTAAACATATTCCTGGTTCGGACAATTCAGTCGCGGATGCGTTATCGAGAATTTCCGAAATTCAAGTTTTAGGCGGTATCGATTACGAGGCTATGGCTCGAGCGCAGGCGTCTGATGGGGAATTGCGGGTGCATTTGCAGAATGATAGTGTTCTCAAGATGAAGAGGTTCAACGTGCCTCCAGGTGAATTAGAGCTTTTCTGCGACACGTCCACCGACGTAGTACGGCCATACGTCCCTAAGGAGTTCCGCAAGGTTGTGTTCGATACACTCCATAACCTTGCCCATCCAGGTATCAAGGCTACAGTGGATCTAGTGCGGAAACGTTTCGTCTGGCCTTCGATGAAGCAAGACGTCTCACTATGGGCGAAGACGTGCGTGGAATGCCAGCGATCAAAAGTTCATAGGCATGTCAAGTCCTCTTTGGGAGTCTATCCTCTGCCGACGACAAGGTTCGCTCATGTAAACCTCGACATCGTTGGGCCTCTACCACCCTCAAGAGGAAACGTGTACTGCTTAACGATCATCGATCGCTATACCCGCTGGTGTGAGGCCCTGCCCATGAGTAACCAAACTGCTGAGACGGTAGCACAGACCTTCTTCAGCGAGTGGATAGCTCGCTATGGTGTTCCTGAGAAGGTTACTACCGATCAGGGTCGGCAGTTTGAGAGTGACCTCTTCAGCAGTTTGGCACGGTTCCTTGGGATGCACAAGACTCGAACGACGGCTTACCATCCACAGGCTAACGGTATGGTCGAACGCTTCCATCGGCAATTAAAAGCTGCCATCATGAGTCACGCTACTAGCCGCTGGACAGAGGTGCTACCAGCTGTTCTTCTTGGAATACGAGCGTCCCTTAAAGAAGATATCAAAACTTCTTCGGCCGAAATGGTGTTTGGTTCCCCACTTCGCTTGCCAGGTGAATTTCTAAGGCCTACGCGGGAGAAGATGCAGCACTCTGAATTCCTTCAGCTACTGCGACAGAACATGGAGACTCTCCGGCCAACGCCAGCTTCCCATCATTCCGCTGGAAAGGTGTTCGTTCATCCTGCACTTTCAAGCTGTACCCACGTTTTCGTGAGACTGGACTGCGTGAGGAAATCGCTTCAGCAACCATACGTGGGCCCTTACGAGGTGTTGGAAAGGAAAGAGAAGTTCTTTTGCATTAACATTTCCGGCAAGTCAAAAGTGATTTCAATTGATAGGTTGAAGCCAGCCTACCTGTTAGAGGAATCGGGCAATTTCAAGAATGTGTCAATGAACAGCGGTCAAGAGATTTCAGTGCCGAATTCAGACAATGACTCTTTGCAGAACTCTAAAAACGGCTATACAACCCGGTCTGGCCGAAAAGTCAGATTTCGCTTTCCTGTTTGAAATTGTTACTACTTATTACTGTTCTCAGTTGTAAAGTTGCTACTAATCAATTTATTCATGTTTTTTCTTCATACTTTGCAATTTTTCGTCTTTCAGACTGGAGGGGGAGTGATATGGCGGTGTGCCTTGTGATGAACTAGACCTGCAGCTTTTGCCAGAGCAGCTAACCAAAATTCAACTAATTATATCAGGTGGCGCTGCACTTCCGGCCACAGGCTATATAAGCTACGTCGCCGACCGGAACACCCTCTCCTGTTTCTTAATTTTCCCATGGCACCTTTCCCCTGGTCGACATGCCACGTATTTTCAACTTGAGTTTTATGCTTTGTTAAGTTTGTACAATGGTTAGGAATTAAGTTTATTATGGTTGTTGGAATAAAGATTGATTTTATATGAAACTTGGAATTTTCTTCAACATCCTACTTCTGACACCATAGTACTCTTATAATTTTAGGGCATTTTTGCTAAACAAATTTATATAATAGAAAGAACCCGCAATGTCTCTGTCTGAATTAAAAATATATGAACAGCTACTTTGAGATTAAATTTTCAACAGATGTTTAAACATAACTAAAGTAAATTTAAGGCCAATTTTACAAGGATTGAAAATTTCAAGAAATATATTTTAATCGTTCTACTTGAAGTTGTCAATAAGATTTTAATTTTATTTTATATTTAAAAATGTTCAATTATGAAGAGTAGTTTTAAATACTTTACTTACTAATATATGTTACTAGGAAAAACTTTATTGGAATTTATAAAAGTTATTTAATGTAACATTGACTCTACCCTACCACAAATTTATTTTTTGTACTGTCACATATTCTTATCTATAATATAAAAATGAAGCTGTGTGTGTTTGTATGTTCCATATAGACTCTTAAAATAGACATTTGTTTGACTCGTAACTTGGCACAAATGGTAGTTCATACTTAATTCTGATTTATGAACTTTCAGGTTTCAAAATGTTCTATTTTTAGAGAAAATTCAAATTTTTTGAAAAAACTACACCACTTTGACTCAAATCCGATCATTTTTTTACTTTCCTGATGCCTGCCATCTGCTGAAAAAATTAAATAAAACTTTTAACAAAAATAATTAAAATTGAAAATGTTTATTTTATTCTGTTGCCATTACCTTCAGAAACTAAATTCATTATTTGAAAAATAATTTACATGTTTCAAGTGACGTAATTCCGTTCAGTCTCCATTCCAGGATTTTATTGTGGGTTTATTTGAAGATTTTTTCATTGATGGTTATGTTGACTGCATGCGCATTAAAGCAATAAATGTATAGTTAAGCTTTTAATAAACTATGATGGTTGATAAAGGCCATAGCACTGGAGCTGCATACTAGGGTTTTACGTCTTTATTTTTTCGCCAAATACGTTGCCAAACTCGTCAAATTATTAACTAAAACGCAGCAAATGAGCAAAATGTTTTTTATAAATAATTTATAAGATGGTTGGTTGTTCAAAGGTCATTGGGCTAGAGCTGTATAATGGGTGTATTTGTAGCTATATCTATTTTCTCGCCAAATTATTTTCAAGAACGCGCCAAATGAGCTAAAAGGTTTTATGTATTTATGAGGGAATTGTAATGACATTTATGAGGGAATTGTAATGACATTTATGAGGGAATTGTAATGACATTTATGAGTGAATTTTATAGCGTATTTTTCATTTTGAAATTTTAAGGCAATGAAAAGTAATTTTATACTTTATAAAGAGCGGGAACAATAATATAAGCTTAAGATCCTATAACAGGTAATATGGTATACATACTTGGATCATTTTGATATTTTTTAGTCCGTGCGAAGAACGGATGTTCATTTGCGGGTATTCATTTCCTAGTATACTAATATAATCAAAGTAAAAGGATGCATATGATACAATGTTAAAATGCTAATATTTATTACATAACAGATGAACAATCAAGTTAAATAAATCTGAATTATTCCATACATCTTTACCAGCTTCTGGATATTATACCAGGGGACTGGTTCTCCAGGTTAGGGGTTGGGCATGGGGATAACAACCCCACTCTGTCAAAAAAAACATTGTTAAGAAAACTCTAGCAAGCCAAAAAAAGAAAACATGTAGGTTAAAATCATAGATATCATAGTTAAAGTATTAGATTGGCATATCACGTGACCTCTAATGCTAACGGACGGGAGGCGCATGGAGACCATAATTAGAGAGCAAATGGGCCAGTGTTGCCACCACATTAAGGAGAAAAATACTACGAAAAAATACCGTTTCATTCTAAAATTACAAAAAAATACCATAAAAATACTAAAAAAAGCATTTCAAGTCACTAAAAAGATTCCAAAATGCAGCTAGTATTTTTGTGGTATTTTTTTTTTTGTAATTTTAGAATTAAAACGGTATTTTTTTCGTAGTATTTTTCTCATTAATGTGGTGGCAACACTTGCTATTTTGCCCTCTTATTCTGGTCTCCATGCGCGTCCCGTCGTTAGCATTGGAGGTCACGTGATCTGCCAATCTAATACTTTAACTATGATATCCATGGTTAAAATGGATAACAGAAATGGCCAACGGCAACAAACTAATGGTTTAAGATTTGGAAAGGGATAGAAGATCCAGGAAAACGGATGAAGTGGAGAGAGATCTAAAGGCCATGAAGATCAAAATATTTGAAAGCGAATACAAGACGATTTGAAGAGAGACAGACGACTTTGTAGTCATGTTGTTCTTATCTATCTTAAATATCGATATTTTTGAGGAATGATAAATCGCATCAGCCGTTATTCAATCAAAAATAACATTCTTATGAGGCACAACAAAAAGTTCAAAACTTATTATTTTATTTTACCAAAACAAAGAGAATTCGGATATGGAAGAAACTTTGAGTCAAAAAATATACGATAGAAAAATATATGTTTGCCAATTAACCTCAATCCTTAAGATAGTTGAAAATTAGTTGAAAAATATTGCCTTTTAAAATAATTGGATCCCTGATGGTTTCGTTTAGGTAATTAGGTCATGGTTCAACACGGACTGTAGTAGCAAGGAGTTACTTAGTATAAAATATTTCATTTGCAATTTATCCATTCATTGAAGAACCTTCAAAGTTTGATAAAAACTACCTTTGCTTTTTAATCCTACAAATGAAATGGAATTCAAATAATTATCTAACTTGAATTCTTTCTTTTTAAAAATTGTAAGAACATGTTTTAAGCGATTATATAAAATTTTTGAAGGGTGTTTTGTCTGTTAAATTTTATTTCCACCATAAAAGTATGTAGAAAATGAAGAACTTACAAAGCTGTTATACTAACTACTTTTGTAAGTAAAAATAATCCTAATTTGTAAACGAAAACTTGAAAAATATATATGCTTAAATTTATCATTTATATTTTTTTCTGTCTGATATTTATGTTAGAGGATTCAAAAAAGCTTTTTTTTATAAAATATCAACATACACAAAAAAAAACGTAACAATCGTTGTCTTAACAAGTCTTTAAGAAAGAACTTGTTAAAAAAAAATAAAACAAATTTTATTTATTTTAAGAAACTATCTCGCAACATTATATACTGGAATAATAAAAGTACCTGAAGGGTATAAAATAATAAATGAATTTCTACGCTATTTCCAAAATAGAATAATCCTGACATTAAAAATGCAGTAAGACGAAATCAACGGAAATAAAAATGTGAAAAGCAAAACAATATTTGAAATATTGCTAAGTCTCTTTTATCTGTCAACCCAAGTTTAAGATAAGTCAAATCCTCTGTTTTCTTAAGGTATTAGTGATTAATCTCTTTCTATCTGTGAAAATCGTTCAAATACGAAACATCCATTTCTTAAGTGTTAATCTTCTATCTTATCTTCTTAGAAAATTATAAAAGATACAAAAGTTTGAGTTTAATTTTATAAAAGAGTTTAAGGTATAAATTAAATTAATATCTATTGTTAGCAAGTTCAAAATAATTCATTTTTAAAAATTATTGTTAAACTAGTTTTATGTTCGGCTTTGCTCGGTGTAACCTTAATAAAACATTACCTCAAATTCCCCTTTTATTCATAAATATTCCTCCCATCCATTTGTAAACTTCAAGATTAAATGGATTTCGAAATTATAATTAGAATAGAGTTACCGAAACCAGAAATATATTTAGAATATTACTATCAAGCATTGAAAAGCAAACATGCATTTAAATATGAATTCGTGTAATCAATATAATTATAAATCAGTAAGCACATGTTGACCAATTGAAATCCAAGAGAGCGTATAAAATTGAAATGGTTGAATTGGTTGTTGCCAACGGAAGTTTTTTGAGTTCAGAACTTTTAAAAAAAAGATTTTTTTTAATTAAAAACAAATATGGAAAGAAAATTTCTAAAAACTGTTCTATAGTGCCATTGAATTAAAAAGCAAACTTTGATACATTTTTTAAAAAATTAAATCGCTCAGTTTATGAGCATATTCTTTACAAAAAAAACCTTCGCTTTATATGTATAAAGATTATTTATTCAAAACCACTCAGGCGTCATATATTTTAGTATTTTATTTATATTTTATTTTAATACGTAATGTTGATTTTTGAGAATATTTAGTCTTTAATACTTGTTTACGCGTATGTTACAGAAAGGAGTGAGTGAACCATTTATGTTGTTATTCCCAGCTAAAAAAATCAGCAAAAAACCTGCATGGAAAATGCAGAAATGCAGGTTTTTTGAAGATAAATGAAGGTTTTATGAAGGGAAATGTTTTCAGCATTTAACCTGCAGTATTTATATGGGTACGGTGCTGAAAAATTCAGCAAATAAATTTCAGCAGGAAAACTGCATGTTTTGGATGAGAGATAAAGCTTTTATGCAGGAAAATGTTTTCAGCATAAAACCTGCAGTACTTTTAAGGGTATTGTGATGAAAAATTCAGCAACTAAATTTCAGCAAAAAAACAATGCTTTTGAAGAGAGATGAAGGTTTTATGCAGGGAAAATGTTTTTTTTAAAGGTATTGTACTGAGAAATTCAGCAACTGAGTTTCAGCTGGAGAACTGCATGTTTGTAAAACTTTTTTAAGGTGATTTTTTTTTATTTTTAAAGAAAACTGCCATTTTTCTGAAGGATTCATCCTAAAAGAACAAAGAATTAGCCGTTTCAGTTCTACATGAAAACAGCAATTTCTCTTAAAATTTTATGCTGAAAAATACCTTTATTTAACCTTATACTTTTTATTACCTTTCTTTAGAGTTTATTTTTTAGCCTATATTTTAAAGTACACTTAAAATACTGTTTTATCTTTAAACCCACATTTCAATAGCACTTAATGTGCAATTTTATGCAAAAAATTACCTAAACTTTCTGAGAAAATAAGGACAATATTTCAAGCAAAGTATTTTGTCTAAAAAACTTTCTGCAGAGAATTAATACAACATGCGCATAATTCTTTATAGCATAGAGTTACACATAAAGCCTGCAGGGGCCAAAATCGTTTTCTGCAACAATGTCGACAAGTGGGTTGCTGCTCAAGGGAAATTACAAACCAATAACTTCCATGGTGCTGCATTATCATACCAGTGTTAACTTTTTTTTGACGATTCTAATGAAGCGTCATTGAAAGTAAGTATCAAATGGGTTGACCAGTTGTGAGTTTATTTTAAGTTATTTTTAAAAAATAATGTGTGCGTTAACCCCAAAAATACTGTAAATTTTTTTGTAGTGAATCTTTATCTTAAAATTGTTCTTTATTTTTGAAATTAGTTTTGATATTTTACACTTGTAGTAATTGTATCCCAGCTAAAAATTGTTGGAATTTTTCGCGGAAAAACATTTAATTTTTTAATGTAAACATTTGCAGTTATTAGCAAATTTTGCAGCAAATTAGCTTAATATGTTCAAATCGCAGATCTAGATTTTGTTAATCTGTAACTTCTAAAAATTCAGAAATGATATCAAAGCTATAATTGGCGATTCAAATTCTTTTTTCCAATTTCCATGGACGTTTTTGATTTGATTTTGCAAAAAAGGAGAAAATAATGCCACCTATATAAAGACAGTACATTTTAAACGAAAAACAGATTTAAAAATTATTTGCTTAATATTTCAGTTTGCTCAATAGCTTTGCTCTCACCTTTTTATAGAAAATTTAAAAATAAATTAATCTTAAAGGAATTCTTAAGATATATTTTTTTTCTAATTCACAAAATTTGCATCCAATTTATTAATTGCCATCTTAGAACAATTAATTAAATCTAATTTAAATATTTTTAAATAAAAATCATAGACAAATTGTACGCAAAATCATGAATCAAATTTATTGACTATAATCGAATCTATGGAGTGTGTAATTTTGTATGTTCTAATTATTAGATATACCATTCCTAATTTTAAAACGCGCTCCAATTTGCAAGCTCCAATAGCGCAGTTGGTAGGGCGCTGAACAGCTACACAAATACCCCCAGATCAAATCCCGTGCTCCTTCCTTCCTACTTGGGTATAAATACAACTTAACTTCAAAATCTTCACTTATCCTGCAGTTTTTTAAATGTTTTTCCAATGAAGGAAATATTAAGGTTTTTTGATGAAGGGAAAATGGAGGCTTTTGATGAAGGAAAAGTGAAGGAACTTGGTACCTAAAACTTCACTTATCCTGCAGTTTTTATAAAGGTTTTTTTGTAAAGGAAAAATGGAGGTATTTGGAACCTAAAACCTTCACTTATTCTGCAGGTTTTCGAATGAAGGGAAAATAAAGGTTTTTTGATGAAGGTTTTTGGTTCCAAATACCTGCAGTTTTCCTGCAGCTTTCCTTCAATTGTTTTCAAGGTTTTTTGCTGCTTTTCTTAGCTGGGTTTATTTAAATTTAATTAGTAAAAAATAACTGTTCGTAACCCTCTGAGAGATAAGCAAATTGGCTGAAGTGCAACTTGTTTTCACTGCACGAGATTTAAATTCAAATAATTTTTAACTAAAAATTTAATTTCGTAATTTTTAAAAAAAAAAATTTCTAAAGTAGATGGTTATGAATGGCTCCTCAATGGTTTCAATTTTAAAATGTAATAAAAATATTAAATTTATAATTTTTTAAAAATCATTTGTGTTGCTGGCAAATCTGGCATTCAGATGACAGGTTTATACGTCTGCATTCCTCAGAGAGTTAAAACCACAGATATCATAATTAAAGTATTAGATTGGCTGATCACGTGAATTCCAATGCTATCGACGGGACACGCAAGGAGGCTTTTTTGGAGGGCATAATGGCCAGTGTTGCTGCCTTTTTAAGGAGAAAAATACTACGAAATAATACCATTTATTTCTAAAACTAGCAAATTTATACCCGTTCTTCGCAGGGAATAAAAAAATATCAAATAAATTCCAAATATGTGTACCATATACCCTGTTATAGGATCATAAACTTATTATTGTTTCCGCTCGTTATAAGTTATATAATCCCGTTTCATTGGCTTAAAATTCCAAAATGAAAAATGAGCTATAAAATGCACTCATAAATGTAATCACAATTCCCTCATAAATACATAAAACCTTTTAGCTCATTTGGCGCGTTTTGGGAAATAATTTGGCGAGAAAATAGATATAGCTACCCACACCCATTAAACAGCTCTAACACAATGACCTTCGAACAACCGACCAGCTTATAAATTATTTATAAAAGAAATTGCCTATTTGGCGAATTTTAGTTAATAATTTGGCGAGTTTGGCAACGTATTTGGCAAAAAAATAAAGACATAAAACACTAATAGCTCTAGTGCGATGGCCTTTATTAACCATCATAGTTCCAGTAATAGCTTAACTATACATTTATTGCTTAAATATGCATACATGCAGTCAACTGAAAAATCAATGAAAAAATCATCAAATAAACCCACAAAAAAATCCGGGAATGAAGACTGGCATAATTACGTCACTTGAAACATGTCAATTATTTTTCAAATAATGAATTTAGTTTCTGAAAGTAATGGCAAAAGAATAAAATAAACATTTTGAATTTTAAATGTTTTCGTTAAAAGTTTTATTTAATTTTTTCAGCCGATGGCATCAGGAAAGAGAAAAAATGATAGGATTTGAGCGAAAGTTGTGTATTTTTTTCAGAAAATTCGAATTTTCTCTAAAAATGGAACAAATATGAAACATCTAAGCCCCAGGTGCACACGTTAATATTAAAGGGAATCTATCTTAAAAATTTCGAATTTCTGAGGGCAGTATAAGTAGGTCTTTTACGATCCGATGACAAACAGACACACAGACAGACTCTTTCTTTTATTATTATAGATTACAAAAAAATACTAGAAAGGATTTAAAGTAACTAAAAATATTCCAAAATGCAGCTAGTATTATTACGATATTTTTTTGTAATTTTAGAATAATTCTAAAATAAATTCTAAAATTAAGTTAAAAGTTTAGTTATAAGTTTAAAGAGTATATTTGCATTTTAGAATAATTCTGAAATTACAAAAAAATATCGTAAAAATACTAGCTGCATTTTGGAATATTTTTAGTTACTTTAAATCCTTTCTAGTATTTTTTTTGTAATTTTAGAAATAAATGGTATTATTTCGTAGTATTTTTCTCCTTAAAGTGGCAGCAACACTGGCCATTATGCCCTCCAAAAAAGCCTCCATGCGTGTGTCGTCGTTAGCATTGGAGGTCACGTGATCAGCCAATCTAATACTTTAATTATGATATCTATGGTTAAGACACAGTCAAATAATTAATGATTGCTAAATCATCTCACAAATTTAGATTAATGCATTATCTATAACCTAATGGAGGAAAGTTCCAAGTCCGAAACTAATGTCACGAAACAATAGAGGACCCATAATCCAGAGCTTTTTTCATACTGTCCTACAAACATCGAAGCATATCCATTTTACTTAATGGAAATATCGGATAGAAACTTCTTTCTTTCATAAAGAAAAGGCCGATCTTCCTTTATCTTTCAAAAAGAATGATATTCTTACTCATATATAGTTATTTCCCACCGGAATATATTTGCGATTAAAATGTGTAGTTTACTTAAAGTATCACTTTGTGAATCGATATTATCTATAAAGTATTCATACTTCTATTCATTAAATAGTGGGTTTTGTCATTTCATTCCAAAAAATAAAAAAATATCGAATGCGTGTATAGAATATTAGAACAATCTATATTTTTATGATCAAATATAATAAAGGATTCTCTCTAACTCGTTAATAATAGTAACACGCGCACTGTATTACTCATTTTCGTTGGTGCGCAATTGCTTTTTGCCGCTAAAACTTTTACCACTACTCAAGGAAAAGGGGGGCCCGGGTGGTTTGGACCATTACGCTAGTAGTCTGCACGCTGTAACGGGTGCGGGTTCGATTCCCGCCTTCGCCCTGGGTGTATATTCCTTTCTCTGTGACAGTAAAAAATTATTTCTGTGTCTGTCTTACTTGACGAAGGCTTCATAAGCGGGTCTCTGATCAAGCGCACAAAACGGAATATATATGTACCATCCCCCCCCACTCATGGAAAGGCAACATTTACAGAAGTAACAGGGATTACAATGTTGCCCAGTGTGTTAGTTATAGAGGCGCTGTTTTGAAGGAAGCCAAAACTAAAAATATAAGAGTAGATAATTTGCAATTAATTTCTTTAAATAATAACACAGTTCTGAAACACAACTTTTTTTTAGTTCTCCATTTTAATAGCGGACAATTTTTTGGCTCAGTATATGTTGCCAGATTTATAGTATCAGTTTTACTTAAATAATAAATATTATATTAAATAGAACGTTAATACCTCAACGATGCGTAAGATCCATCTTTTGCATAAGTGTTACTAAATACAAAACCTTATGCTGTTGTTGTTGTTGTCGTGGCTCATGGATTTCCCATGGAAGATGGTTGCCCTAAATGATGTTACATAAACTGATTTCAGTAACGTATTTTTTAATGAAATATTTAAAAGTTATAAGGATCTTTAAGACTTATAAATTTGTCAAAAATGTCTCAAAGTTGAATAAATCATAAAATAAAAGTACATTAAAAAAATAATTTAAAATGTATACCATCTATTAGTGCAACAGTGCTTAAATATAGTATTTTTTTCATGATTTATTTTCATGATTAATAAAGTCTTTTTTTTTTCAAATTTATA
This sequence comes from Oedothorax gibbosus, assembly GCA_019343175.1. Classification (NCBI taxonomy): domain Eukaryota; kingdom Metazoa; phylum Arthropoda; class Arachnida; order Araneae; family Linyphiidae; genus Oedothorax; species Oedothorax gibbosus. The sequence continues at coordinate 38,352,050 of CM033276.1, read as the reverse complement.
ATCTTCAGGTTAGCGTTGCGACCATCATAACTTATTGTGCATGCAGCATACAAAATAAAATTTAATAAAAATACCATAATGAATGTTATAGAAGCATTATTGATCATAGAATAGGTTACCCGACTAAAAGTAATATATTTTTATTAAGAGCAAAAATAAAATTCCTCAATATTTGTGTAATACTATGTCTCCCATTTTCATCATCCATGATTCATTTATTGTCTCGAATAAACAAAAGTAACAGAGTAGACATAAACTATTTCATTTTTTCATTTAGCATAATTTATTTGTTTCTGAACACTTGGGAAGCTTGCTACTTGCTCGATTAGAAGAAAAACGTATTTTTTTTTATTTTAGCTGTTATTATTGTAATACTGATGAAATGTTTAAGGAGTGGTAACAAAATAGGCATTTTTTCAACATTTTCCATTGACAATGTCTAATATCGGAGAACTAAGAAAAGAGTGTACATATTGCGCTTATAGTTTCATTAGATAGATAAGTTCTCTAGGCTTAAGCTATCTAGGCAATTGTAAGAAGCACATCATTTTTTAAAACAACTTAATGGTTGTAATTGGTTGAATTTTGGACAACGACATCTTTTTTTGTACTCTAGAGGACTGACTTCTTTAACTCCCCATGAGTTAGACTGCTTTTACAACCACGCAAAAAGTTTAATCATTCAAATTAACATAAATTGGAAGATTGCTTCGAATTTTTTACTGTGTTATTATAAAAAAATCTTTAATAATAATACTCATTTAAATTGTAATTTCTTTTAAAAAGATGAAATACCACAAAGAGGTGGGTTTAGAAAATTCCAATTATTATAGTACAACTTCAATTATTTGCATATTTTGCTAAAAAAAAAGGTACCAATTCCATTTTCTCTAGAAATATATCGTAAAAGAAAAAGAAAATGTTAATCCCTTCTCCCCTTAATTTTACATTCATTTCTGCTTTAGAGGATAACTGCTTTATTTGTTGGGCAAAGATTTTCTTAATTAGAATATCTTAGATATTAATTTTTTATATATATATATCCAATTAAAATATGAGTAATACGAATAATATCTGAAATATTAAGATTATACTTTAGAAAATCTTTGTTTGGTTTACAATTAGTTTGATTAATTTCCAGCAAATAACCACATTGTCAAAATAGGGGAGTATGTAGAAACATTGTGTGTACTCTTTAAAATGGGCTAGCCCAGTTTAGGCATATGCTCTAGAATGCGAATATTGGGCGCATGAATAATATATCCAGATCACTATAAACGGCCCTGATCATAAATGTCAGAATATATAATACCTAGTATCCAATTAAAATATCCTATAAATCTAATCGCAGCGACATATAACGATTAACTTAGCAAAATTTGGGTCTACTAGTGTGCTCTCACTTGATTGTTTAAATAACCCTTGTCGCCAATAGCCCAGTGTAGCTCTAGTGCGACGATAATTCAAACTAAACTAAACTAAACTTTAAAATGGATCTTTTTCTATTTATAGTGAGAAATGCGTCTTCAAGAAATGCTAATACTTTCTAGCAACATTTGATATAACCTATTTAATCCAGAAGTACACATATGTGAAACGTTGCGGAATTCACTTCACAATGTGATCCATTGTGAACATATACATATTAAACATAGAAATCCATAATTAATAAAATATTCCATAACTTTTAATTATTATTTGCAAAGCGACAGCGGAGCTTTTAATGTTTGATAGTAATCATTTTTTAATCAAAGTTTTCATTCAATAGTTTGCTATCAATTACTTGATTTGTTTTAAAAAGGAATAACTTGTATACAATGTAAGCTATTTGAAATTTATAATCCAAACATTCAGCTTGGCAATTAGTGATACTATGTAGCAATTATATGTAGGCCTACTCCGTTTCTGTGGTGTAATTTTACAGTTCATTGGGAAAATGTCATAATAACTTTCATCGTGTTTTACATTCTCCTATTCTAAGTAATGGCAACATGGTAAGTGCATTTGAGCTTTTAGCATAAAAAGGGCAGAAAATGTTCACATCAAAGGTTATTTACATTGCTACTACTTTGCCTTGTGGTCAACTGGTTTTCACTGCATTACATTTAAATTAAAAATTTTGACATATTAAATACATTTTTGATATTTTAAAAATTTATTTTCGTTGAAAATAGTTTTAAAAACCTGTTCAATACTTTGGATTTAATTAAATTTTCAAAAAAAATTAATTAAAGGTGTTACTGGGAAAGAAAACTGTCCATTGACTAATTTATACATCTGTATTTTTCAAGCGATTATTCTTTTATTTTAAGTGGGACGATTTTTTATGTCACAATGCACCCTGTTCGAAACAAAATAAGTCGAATAGTTCTATTTTAGTCTCTAGCAATACACAACATTCTTCCTCAACTTTGCCCTTCAAATTTCAACAACTAAAAGCACACGAAAGCCTAACGTGATCGTCATATTCCTTTAAAGATTACCGGAGCCCAAATACGTTATCACTAAGTCCTAGATATTGCTTTTAAGATCCCCAAACTTCATTACGTGTGGGCGAAAAAACGGGATTGTAAAATGATGGACCCTTTAAGAGGTTCAGCACGTGGAATAAACACATTTTCCGTGGACTTGTCAACTGCAGTAACCACAACAATTCATTGGACCATTTTTGCGCTGAAATACTTAGTAATGCAGTATACTTTATTGTAGGTTAGAGTAATTGAGTTCTTACAACAATGGTCCAAGTCATTTGTCTAGTTACTGCAGTTTGCCAGCCCCACAGCAAACATTTGCCCTGGTCTTAAGCGATGAGCATATTTTGGGATATAATGAACTTTGAAAATGTGTTGTCATTTCGTGTTTGTGTGTGAGTGGGTGGGTGTACTGATGGCGAAGCTGCGGTCTTTTTAAATAACAAAGGCGTTTTCATTTTTGTATTGTTAGCCAACTATACTATTTTAAACTTAAAAGAAGTCATCATTAGATATCGATATCATTGAGATTTTTAAATATTTAATCTTTAATTTTTGATTTTTAAATTTTTATCTGGACTTCTTTTTGAACTTCCGTTCTAACTGTCATACAATTCTTCTTTTGTTTGAGAGTTATGGCAACAGAGGTATCTATTTTTTATTGTTTTGTCCCTCTGTCTGTTTGCTTGTTAGTTCATATGTATGTTTGTGTTATGAAAAGATTATTGTGGAATACTACTGCAGGAAATATAAACTAGTTTTATTCTCTTAGAGAATATTTTTAAAGTTTTAAAATACAATTTTCATTAATTACTTAAAAGAATAGAAAGTCACAATATTTTTGCCATTCTATTTCATATTATACATATATTCATTCATTCATATTCTAATAAACATTTACTAAACATATCAAAATCACAAAATTCTAACTAAAAATATGGCAACACTATATGATTTTAATTTTGTCAACTATGTAGAAGGACATTTGTTGATTTTTTTTCTTGTGACGATTACACTCTTTTAAAATGGATCTTTTCCTATTTATAGTGAGAAATGCGTCTTCAAAAAATGTTAATACTTTCTGGCATCATTTGATATAACCTCTTTAATCCAGAAGTACACATACGTGCAACTTTGCGGAATTCACTTCACAACTTCAATTAGCAATTTTTTATAAAGTTAACTTTTTTACTATAAATACAAATACAAAAATTGTCGACCAACAACAGGCCAGAGGCCCAGCAAGATTAGTCCAAAAAAAATCTAATACATTACCAGTTTCCAATGACTATCAAGTTTCTTCTTAAATCTTCTACTCTCGAATGCACAACAAATCTGGTTAAACATTACTCATTGCAACTCTATTGAAAATAATGTTTTCTTACCTTAGAATGAAATGAATGAAATGAAATGAATGAATAAATGAATGAAATGAATGAATGAAATGAATGAATGAAATGAATGAATGAAATGAATGAATGAAATGAATGAATGAAATGAATGAATGAAATGAATGAATGAAATGAAATGAATGAATGAAATGAATGAATGAATGAAATGAATGAATGAATGAAATGAATGAAATGAATGAAATGAATGAAATGAATGAAATGAATGAAATGAATGAATGAATGAATGAATGAATGAATGAAATGAATGAAATGAATGAATGAAATGAATGAATGAAATGAATGAATGAAATGAATGAATGAATGAATGAATGAAATGAATGAATGAAATGAATGAATTAAACTTAGAATGCTCAAGCTTTTCAAAAATACCGATACTGAAGCAGCTGATTTATTACTTGTATTAAAAAAAGACGTACCGAGAGGGTCAAGCAGATTTCAGAGGTTTCTTGGAAAGCTTTTTCAGTGGTTAATTTATCAGACATTTTGAAATAAAACAAAAGTTAGAATGGACTATTAATCACAAAAAAATGACAAAGCTTGTTTTTTTTGTTCATAGCACACCAAAAATGTGCATTTTTTTACCCTCAAAGCATCAAATTCTACTAAATTGACGTGATCCTCAGCAAATGTTACACGCAAAATTTTTTCAAAATTATTTACAAAACATACTTCAAATTACATGATTTATGTTTTTTATGATTTTTTTTAAATAAATATGTTTATATACAGAACATATGCATATGAATTTTTTCAGGAATGATAAAAGAGGATAAGAGGACACACAAGAATTTTTTAGGTTTGAAACTGAATATGTTTTGATCATAAAAAATAACCCCTGTCAAATTTCTAATAAAGGATAATTTTAGTTTGTTATGAATGATACTATAATTCGTAAAATACTTCACGTTTACTAATTGGGAATTTTATATACTTGAATAATTAATCTAACGCAAATTCCCATGAAAAAAAAACTTTTACTAAATTTTTTTTAATTATTCATGAACTATATAAAGTACGTATTATAAAACTACATTGCATAGTTAAGAAATACCGCAAATAAGTTCATAACTCTAAGAACAATTTGTTATTTCAGTTAACCAATACTTTAAGGACAATGAAACTTAATTTTCTTTTTCTATTATTAGCTTATCGTTTGCTAATGAAGAGTGTGTCAAGTTCCTGCAAAGGACTATTGTTACGTTTAAAGAAATTTTCTGGTAATAACACATGTTAAAAAGAATGCTTCGGGTATGATCTGATAAACTAATGTAAAAGCTTTTTTGGACTCTAACAATAAAAGAGATGTTGGGGGTATTAGTTTTTGATGAATTAACGTCGCACTAGAGATACACGAGGTTTATCGGTGATCGTCCACGCAATTTTGATTAAATGGAGATGCCTATCTCCAAGCATCCAACTTTACTTTATTGCGAAATTATAAGTAGCGCTAGAATTTCGACCACGACAGATTTAACATAAGCCGCAATAAAACTGCCTTATTTGTTAGAGGGGCATTATTCTGTCTAGCACGATTCGTATATGGGATTCCATAGTATCCAGTTTAGTTTGTCATTCAATTTTCGAGCTATAAAAATACGCAAATAGTTATCCGTTTTTGTTGTCCCGAAGGCAAATAACTTGCATAATGATTTACGAAAGTTTATTGTAGATTACATAGTTAAACAAGTAGGTTTGTTAGAGAATATGTCACTTAAACCGCTTCCACACAACATTTGTGCTCAACAGGAAACAAACTACTTATACACCACAGAAAGAAATTCGCCCAACAGGGCCTTTAGCTACTTGTAATTCAAACTCTTAAACTCCAAAATTAACTATTTTCATTAATCTTCTTTCTCAGATTTAATAATTAGACTTTATCGTTTGCTAAATTTGTTCGTTCGAAGAAAAATGATGTAATCTTTTTTAATAAATATCTTTGTGTCGCCACAATTTCCCATTTACATTTCTTTCGAAAATTCAGTTATTTATGGTTTGTTAAATTAATTTACAGTTTGAAAAATATATAATTAGTACAATTGATGCTTTAAAAATAAAAGCGAAACTTTGCGTATTTTTTATGCTAAGTTAGAATTCTCTATGCATCTTTCTTCATACATAGAACCATCAAAAGAACTCTATTGTGATATTACAACACAATCCAAACTAAATTATATCACATAAATAAATATTCTTCCAAAAGTTTTTATTTTTATTTTAAATAAAGGTTCTCGTACGTTTAACGAAATTGCAACAGTGAAAACATTGAACAAAAAAGGAATTTGCATGTTATTTCAAAATGTAGATTAAATTTTTAGTTATTGAAATTTTAAATAAACTTCTAATTTAAATTTTTTAAATGAAATTCGGAATGTAGCCTAATCCGATTTTTTGCTTCAAAATGACGTATCTCACTTGTTTATGAGACTTACTGTTCGTTCTGTGAAAGTGGGTGACAGACAGACAGACGGACTGAACGATTATAATACCTTCCACATTTTACGTTATAAACGTAGTGTGGAAGCTAAAATTTAATCAATGAGACAAATCTGGTCAGGCTAGTTAAGACGATGACAGAGCCTGTGAGGTAACTTTGGTAGCAACACATTTCAGCCAGCCGGGCATTACTGGCTCCCTTTCTGTTTCAATCAATTAACGATGCTTTTAACAATACATTATTTGCGTTGTTTCTTATTAATTTCTCAATTGGTTTATTAATGAACCTTGGGACAAGTTCCATTAAAGGTAAAGTTGTTACGGTTAAGGAATTTTCTGGGAATGACACATGTTAAAAAGAATGTCTCAGATATATTCTGAGAAACTAAATAATAGGGAAAACTTGGTTGTATTCTAATGATAAATATGATCGCTTTAAGATTTTTAATGAAAGGTTTCTTGATAACACTGTGTTTTCTTTATGGAATAGATTTTTATTGGTAATGTGTAGATTTTTATTGAAAATTAAATGTGCCTATATAATGATTCGTTCATGAGAACTATATGGAAGGCTTGTTAGTCTGAATAAATTTCATGGAATGAAATGAGTCGCTTTCTATTTTTTAATAAACTTTGAAGCCTGTTTATCTAGTGTGGCAACAGTTATTGCCGTAGGTATATCTTTATATGATTCATTGCACATCGTGTCCTATATCTATGAAGGCTTTCTGAATAAATATGGATGAAAGGCTTTTTAATTGCCATGTGCAAAGCGATATTTATTTTGCATGCACATCGTTCCTTTCATTGAGAGAGAATTTATTTGACAACGAGGATATCTCACACACAAAACCTTTTAAACTGGATCAATAGGAAGTGAATACTATTGAAATAAAAAAGGAATCTCAACTAAAATTGGAAAAATACAAAAAAACGTTTTAACAGTTTTTTTTCTTACCTCTATTATTTAATCAAGCTGATCCTAAGATAATAAGAAAATAATAATTTTAAAAAATAAATACTTAAATCGATGCACCTTTGAAATTCAAATTTTAATATACTATCGTGTTAAAATTTAAAATTTAAATAAAACAAACAAATAAATAAGGAACATGACTAGAGATTTTTTATTAAAAGCATTCTATGAAATACACTTTCATTTATAGTTCATCTATCATCATTGTTTGCTTAATTTATTATTTGTTTTCCGAATACAATAAATTAAGAATAAATAAAACTCTTACGAGAACAAGCACATGGTACATGTAAGAATTATTCATTTAACGGTCTTATCCATAATCCAAAATTTAAACTGAAACTTCAAGTACAGGGGAGCCCAGCGGGTAGTGTTTGAAGCAAATGAAAAAATAAAAACAAATAAGAGACATGAGAAGAATTTAATGACGGTTATTGAAAGGACATATTGGGCAATTAATGATAAAAAGGTTCGAAGTGCCCGCCATCTTTAACAAGGACAGCAGTTAGGTGGTTCTCGAATACAACCATACTCCATACTCTTTACAAATACCTTCGTCCTTCCTCCATACTCCTTTTGTTTGACCAATTCTTTTTGCAAGAAGCTTTTTTTAGCTTTTGTGAGAAGTTCCACAAAAAGGATTTTGCCAAACAAAAGGAGTATCGCAGGAGTATGGAGGAAGGTATGGGTAAGAAGTATGGAGTATGGTTGGATTCGAGAACTGCCTAACTGCTGTCCTTGTTAGATATGGCGGGCACTTCGAACCTTTTTATCATTAATTGCCCAATATGTCCTTTCAATAACCGTCATTAAATTCTTCTCATGTCTCTTATTTGTTTTTATTTTTTCATTTATTTCAAACACTACCCGCTGGGCCACCCTGTAATTCAATTTTGTTAAATAAATTACCTAATTACTTAAACGAAACCACCAAAGATCCAATTTTTTTAAAAAGAAATACTTTTTCAACTAATTTCAAACGATTTTAACGATTGATGTTAATTGGCAAACATATATTTTTTTTCTGAGGTATACTTTAAGACTTAAATTTAATTCTCTATGAAAATTCTTGTTGTTTTGATAAAATAAAAATAACAAGTCTTGTACTTTTTGTTGTGTTTTATAAGAATGTTATTTTTGATTGAATAACGGAGTATGAGATTTCTCATTTCTCAAAAATATCGATATTTTTAGAAAGTTTATATTGCTTTGAATTTAATTTTGAAGATATTCGGTTTCCTAGAAAATCCCAAATATAGAACAAAATAATGTATTTTGATTTCTTTAAATTGAAGTTTTCGCTATTAACCCTAAAAAAACATTTACGTTTTGAGTATATTTTTTAAAACAAAAGCTATATCAGTTTTATAATTTGTATTACTTTAATTGGCTTGTTGCAATTTATGTATTTCAACCAGCTTTCATTCCTGCACTTCCTCTGATTGGTTCTCCGGTTGATTCTGTTTCCACGTGACATTGATTCACTAATCGAGACTCTAAAGAAGGATTTTTTTATTTCGCATTTCTGTTGCCACTAAACTCCTGAAACATGCTTATAGATTTTTGGAACTTCAAACTTCACTGTTAAAACTGTAGTACTTAGTTTCCTTAAAAAAAGGTTCCTAGTAGCCGCAACAGCTGTGTGGTGAAATATTTCACCATATTTTTAGTACTCAATTGAACCATTTTTCAGGTTTTTGTTTCCGAAATTTGAAATATGCTTCAACCGAATTTCAAAAATCTGGTGAAACACATTTTGTAAGGCTCTGCTACTTCGTACCATATTTTTTTGTGAAACTAAGCACGAAATTTTAAACAGTGTTTATAAGAGTTTACTGATGACTATTTCTTATCTTTAGGAAAAATCTTTTTTCATATCATGTTTTTAGCTTAGATTTTAATTCTTATTCAAAACACTTAGGAAGTTAAGGTGAATTTATATTCTAAAGATAAATACCATAAGTTAATTGCTTTCTGAACATTATGTGTTTTACTTAGCTCATGAATTTAAGTTAATTTTTGTTACATTTTTTAATTGAAAAAAATTGTTTTTATTTGTAGTAATTATGTAAAGTTCGTTTCATAACATTTTTTTAAGCATTGGAACTTAAAAAAGTACTCATACTCAGAGTGTTTGAAAATTTCTCTCTGCAAGATACACTGTTCAAAATTGTGTGCTTGGTTTCACCATGATATTGGTTCCTAGTAGCTGCAGCGGCTGTGTGGTGAAATGTTTCACCTTTTTTTTCGGTGCTTGGTTGAACCATTTTTCTGGATTTGGAAACAAAAACCTGAGAAATGGTTCAACCGAATACCATAAATATGGTTTAACGTTTCACCACACAGCCGTTGCAGCTACTAGGAACCATATTTTTGGTGAAACAAAGTGCCTAATTTTTAACAGTGTAGGAAAATATATTAAAAAATTGGGCTCATAAAGAATGCAAGATTCCGATTAATCAGAAAATAACTTTACTGTATTATGATTCTTAAAATTTTAGAAGTCAATATTTCTCCTAAATATTCTTTTAATTGTAAAATATAAAGATCTATGTTTTGTTTAGTTAAGAATCTAAAATTTTACACAAATATTGATGTAATTAAGATTAAAAGATGAACAAAAATATACTAATTTTTTTTAATAGATTTGTGTGGATTGTTAAGATACTAGAGAAGTATTTAAATGGATTAAGTTTTAATTCGTATGTAAGGTAAAAAAATGTATGATATTCAGTATAAATTTTCTTACTTAGAAGTACTTTTTTATATTTATTTTACATAAACTAAACATTTAATATTATTCATTAAAGTATTTACTGTATCACTTCATATGTAGCAGATAAATTCCATTTGAACTGTTTTAGCCATGAATGTGTGCTTACCGCGATGGACAAGCACCTTTAATGTAAACGGATTAAAGTGCAACACAAATACCTCGAGCACAGTTGACCTAATTTAATCACTCCCGTTATCGTATTCGGCGTAGTCATTAAATTTTGCCGCTATATGTATGGGCTTGTTTCACGAGGGATCTGGCAACAGCTCCGCGGTCTTGTTTTCATTTTTCTCGAATTACTTTTGCTTTGGTATTCCAAATTGAGTTTTCTAAGAATATTTTAGTTGTTATTTTTTTTTAAGTTACAACTTCTTTTTATGCAAGTTTTCCTTTATAAATGATTAAAACAACCAACAGCACAGCAAGAAGTGGTAATTTTTAAAAAATACGTAATTTTAAAAGTTGTAATTTTTAAAAATAACAACTAGTTGTTGAAGTTGTAATTTTAAAAAATAATAGCAAAAATAACTTATTCTTAGAAAACTCAATTTCGAATATCAACAAAAGTAATTTGAGAAAAATGAAAACAAGACCGCAGAGCTGTTGCCAGATCCCACGTAAAACAAGCCCATTGAATAAGTTTTGGAAACTTAGTGTTAACCCTTAACGAATCTACTGAAAATTATATAAAAATTTGTGTATTAATGATATACATATTCATTTTTTTTTAGTTTAAAAAAATAGTTATACTTATTGGCGTTTTAATTTGTGGATTTAAGTAAGGTTTAATCTTATGGGCAAGGTTACTACTGAAAATTCCAGATTTTCAAGGGAACGAGAAGGAAGGGGTTAAGCAAATTTTATAGTTTGTTCAGCCAAAAATGATAATAGTAAAAACCATTTAATACTTTGTTAGGTGAGTCAAGTGATGTATGAAAAGTCGCAATCGTATATCATATGCTTCAGCGGAGCTGCGGGTACTTATAATCGGGATTTTTCAAAGCCCATAAATCTACAACTTAACTTATATAAAGCTGGTAGCTGTTATATTGGTATCATTAGACCAATCACTTGCTATTGGAAATATTTTATATACTCATAATAGTAAGCATGAGGAAATATAAAAACTAAAAAAATATTTTAAAAGTGTCACTTGGTTCAATACCACTTTTACCTTGTTTCTTTAGCTTTGTTTCTAGAGTCATTCTCGGAAAATTTACTCTTAACTTGCATATAATAAAAATCAAACATACAAATGTGATTTTCATCAATTATTTTACTTTTTTTAAATAAATAAAAAGAAAAATTTACTTTTTTAATCCAAACCCTTTTTCACATGTAACTTGCCACATGCTTCTCCTACAGGATTTGAAAGTAGTTTTAATGCAGGCACACACACAAATTAGAGGTAGGATTTTCTATAAAAGTAATAACGTATAGAACCAAATATTCTTCAATTTATGAGCAGTGAACCAAGTTAACAGTGATACTAGTTTTGCAAAATATCCTCTAATAATTCATTAAAGAACTAGAAAATCTAAAAGCACTACTATAAGTTTATGTATTTTCAGTACAAATCTATAATTAAATTATGTTACTAACACTGAATAATATTACACTTTGTACATAATAATCATGTGTTATTGTGCCAAATAAAAATATATATTTGAAAAATAATGTAGATAGTTATTTTAAAATATAATGTCATCAAGAAAATTCTTATACTCTTTTGTTTCTTGTATTCATTTTCTAAGTAAATAAATGGGATATGTGTGATATTTTTTTTATTCCAGCCATCTCTGAAACCCTAAAATAAATCCAGTCGAAATAAAAACAAACTTTGTTTAAGAATTGGTAAGCTTATAGTACAATTTATTTGTTTTCAATTCAGAAATTTAATTATATGCTTGACCTTTCTTTAGATTTGGTTGGAACTATTCCAAAACTTGAAAAAACCTTTTGTCTTATTTTGTGGACACATTGAGAAAATCTCTTTTGATTCTGTCACATTTGGTGCCAAAGCTTAACTGAAGCCGAAACGCTCCAACAACTGACTGTGAAAGTCGGACAATGTATTAACACAAAACAACAAACTTGTTATATTTAAGGGGACGCCGTACCCAAAAAATTAAATCATGTATTTTTATCGATAGCATTCAAATTAAACTATTTTTTACAAAGAACTAACATTCAATAAACATATACGAAAAAATGATAAATATTAAAACGTAAGTTTTTTTTTTAAATTAAAAAAATTAAAAAATTTTAACGTTTTTTCAAAATGCTACTCCTCCTACAATTTAAAGAATTTTGTAATGGATTTTTTTCAAAATGTTCCCACAACATCTATGAATAAAAGTTGGTATGGATATTGAGCTATCAGTTAAACAAAAAAAGTTATGTAGCTTTATGTATAAAAATGGTCAAAAAATAAGATTTTTTGTAAATTTTCACCTTCATCATTTTTTTAAAAACAATCTAATCACACTAGACCTTATCCCATACCAACTTTTGTTAAACGCATATGTTTCAACACAGGAAAAAATTTTGGACCTCTAGATTAATTTACCTAAAAGTCTTAGGGTTTTAACCATTCACAAGCTGAACAAATTATAAATTTAAAAAATCAACATAAAATTTCAAAAACCATTTTACCAAACCACCGCCGACCCGGCGGCGCAACGGTTAGGGAGCTAGCCTTTGGAGCCTCTGGGTTCGGGTTCGAATCCCGGTAAGGCATGGATGTTTGTGTTTGTCGAGTATATGCGGAGTACGTGCTCGTTAAATCTGTTGGGTCCGAAAGTCCTCCAAGTTCCCATGCCAAATCAATACCTCTGGGGGTGACAAGCCAATTCTGGGGATCCTCTAGCTGGCCTCTGTCTCTAAAAATTAGATGGATCCACTTATGTGTGTGTGTTGTCTGTTGTGTCTGTCTTACTTGACGAAGGTTTATAAGCGGGTCTCTGACCAAGCACACAAACCCGAATATATATGTCAACCAACCAACCAACCAAACCACCAAATCATTTTCAATAAACCTCCACCATTAAAAAAGAATCCTTTTTTTAAATATCCTTAGCTCACAGCATTCGAGCATGTTTAATTATTTTCTGGGCAGCCCTAAATTTTGGGTAATGCGTCCCCTTAAACGTTTAACAACGGGCTTGGATTTACATGTTTTGTAATAGAGTACTCTCTTGGTATTTCGAAGTATTAGCTGCAAAAAAAAACCTTTTTAAATATTAAATATAACTAGTAAGGTTTTAATTATGTAGCAATACAGTGTATGTCTGTGGTGAAAACATGTTCCACCTCTTGTTTCTTAGCTGCAAACAAACAGAAGATTTCGAAAGAGAATGTCATTTTACAAGGCAAAAAGTGTTGAGTTGATTCTTGGTATAAAAATTTGTATAAGACGGTCGTCTACACATTACAAACCCGGGGGGGGGGGGGCGGATGGACGAGTGGTTTGCACCATTACGCTAGCAGTCTGCGCGCTGTAACGGGTGTGGGTTCGATTCCCGCCTTCGCCCTGGGTTGTGACTAATGTTCTGTCTTACTTGACGAAGGCTTATAAACGGGTCTCTGATCAAGCACACAAGCCGTAATATATAGTACCTACCCTACCCTACATTACAAACTTACATAACTTTTTTTAAAATTGGGAAATAGTATTGCGCCTGGTGCTATTCGAGCCCGCATTCATAAGTTACGAGTTAAGCATCATACTAACTTAGCCACTAAATCTATCGTCAGATTGATGCTAAAAGAAGCAACCTTTTTGACGTTTAACATTAACACGCACTTAAAGTGAAGAAAGTTATAACAAGTTTTGGAGGAAATAGTATTAAATTTTAAACGATTTTAATAAAACGGTACAAGACCGTAATTTAAGAAATATGGTTTATACCATTTTATTTTTTCCGTGTAACAATCTAATGAGGTTTTTGGGAAATTCAATTTATTTCTAATATAAATAAACACCAAAACATATAATTTAGAAGATATCGATTTATGAGTAAGATTACAAAAAAAATCTGTATTTTTTTAAACTTTTGGGAAAAGTGTCCTTAAAAGCTGAAAAATAAGAAAAAGAAAAATTATAAAAACTACTCAACAGTCCTTAAGTGTTTGTAACCAGTAAAAAGCTAAAAAGAGCAGTAATTGATAATATCTTTCGAAATAAAATTGAAATATTATTGATTTTATTTCATTTGTAAAAGGTAGTTTTTATAGTAAATATTTTTAACAGTGCATTTTTTAGATTTATTTTATTTATCTATGTTAAATAATTTTTGTAGGAATTTTTAATTTTTTTTAATAGTACGCGGATAAAATATGACAGATTCTTCTTTATTTTTACTTTATCCGAACTGAAGAGTACAAACGTCAGAAAATGCAAATGGAATTTAGCATAAAAATCATTAAAATGCATGACACTAAGTGCTGTTCTGGGAACAAAATCAATAATACAATAAAATAAGTCCTAAAGTGCTAGGCTAAGTGCTAAATAGAAAAAAATGCTTTTTGAAATTATTTAATGAAACATAAATACTTATATGAAACATTTTAACAAACATTTAACACAGTTCACATCCAAAAACATGAATATTTATATTAAATAAAAACAATGCATTTACTTATGTATGGTCCTTTAACAAAATATTTTCTGTATTAAAACCAACAAATATAATAAGTACTCATTACTATTATAATATATTTTAAAAAAAAAACTTATATTTAATGATAACTATTATTTAAATAACTGTAAATAAATGACACAATCTACATTTAAAAATCATATTACCTGCATAATATATTCGTATATTATTTTGAAAACTTCTTCCCAACATTTTAAAATAATGAATTCCCTTTTTTTGATTTGTCCCAAAAAAACATTTTCAATTTTATTTACACTGTTTTTCTGGCTTAACTACACGCCTTTTTTATGTTTCTGATAATCATTGTTGAGCACAAAATGTCCCTAGGCTTTTTCTTAAACCCTTATTTTGCAAAACAGATGTTTTTTATTAGACTTCTGGCTGTTATTATCCTCGTTTACTACAAATGTTTACTTTTGGTTTGATAGATAAATGTATTGGACAAAAGTATAAAAGATTAAGGCTAAATAACATTTTTCAGGATTATCTGCACCTTATATATACAAAATGATACATTTTTCAAACTTTTGTTCAGACTTCAACATACAATTAAATTTAATGGAAGGGAACTTGAGTTAAAAATGGATTTTAATATTTTAGAAAAATCATTTTTTGTACATTACCTAGCGTTTTACTTTCAATGATGAAAGAAAACCTCTTAAGTGTTTAACTCAATTTAACTCAATTGTATCAAATGTTAAATAAAGGTATTTATTTAAATAGATTTTTCAGCAACTTTTAAGTTTAGGCAGTGTCATAGTGAAATAGCAACCCTTGTTTACCACGATGATAGCCTGGTAAACCCCTGTAGGGTAGTCATTAGACGGACTATAGGGTCCTTTTTTCCCAATGGGGCTGCAATTTTGGCTGTCAAACCTTTGCAAACTCGGCGTATTCCCCAAAACTGAGAGCCATTTATTTTGTGGCACCATCTAGGCGACTCTCGCAACCGATTTTTACTCTCAGATTTCAATGAATCTGAGCTCTCTGTGGATGTTAAAGTATGCCGAGATTTAATTTTGCCGAGAGAACACTAGCCAAATGGGTAGCTACTCAAGGGATCTTTTAGATGCCACAAAATCATATGACATGCTTGCCCACGATTTTCCCATCCAGAAAATCAGATGACTCAGCCGAGGCTGGGACCCGCAAACTTGAGGTTAGGAGGCGGACACGTAATACTTCTCAACCACTGAGCCGCTCTATAATGTCCAAAATTGTCATTAAATTGCTTCGGGCAACTCGACGAAACTTCAAATTGTTTTGATTCTGTACGTATTAATACAAGTCAGAATTGAGCTACTCTTCCGTAACACCAAGAGTTGATGCGTATTTTCGCTTGCTTCATCACCCTTTTGCTCCCAAATGGTTCCTTAAAGAGGACAAGTTAATTACGAACTCCTCCTCGTGTTCCTCCCTCAAGAGTTCGTGGCATTGCTTTGACAAACATGCAAGTGAATTTTTGCGTTTAAAATGTGATGTCAGTATAGAAAGAATTTTTAAAAAATTAGCTTTCCAGGCAAGAGATCTGAGAAAGACCTCAGCGCTAAAATACTTTGTAGCTAGTTTTAATTTTACTTGCAAGTGTCGTTTTTTTTACTCGAGTAATGTCAAAAAAACAATATTCATTTCTTATAAATCTAAGTAATAAGGAAGAAAAAACGTGTCTAGAAATTATCAATTTTCTCAACAATTTTATTTTAAAACTTAGTAAGTTAGACTTAGTAAGTAGAAAACAAAGAAGTCTTTAAAAAACCAGTTAAGATATAGACGTGCAATTTTCAATTTCTTAATCTGTTTAAAATTTAAATTTATAGCTCCTGAAATTAACTGTACACTTTTGCACATTTAAAAACACTCACATTGTTAATATCTTCACTTCTAAAAATTTTTGTTACCCTGAAACATATCAGAGAAATAGCATTAAAGAATCATTCACCATGTCTTAAGGGAAAATCAACACAGAAAGTGTTGAAGCAAATCAGAAATCTGCCCGTCGGGTGTCGGTACAGGCGCTTTTCCTCAGTTTGACAATGCGAAAATCTTTCCTTACAATCATTGTCAAAAGAGTCGATTATATAGGGAAATGAGTCAAAAGAGTCGATTACTATATTTGGCGATTCATTGCTTTTGCAATTGCATATTTCTTTAAGGTTTAGAAACAGTTTCTCAAGTGAAGGGCAGTTCGAACTTGCATGGACTCACTATTATTGCATTTTAACTTATAGCGTTCCCCGTAGTGATACTGAATATGATAAATAATACATACTACAGATACAAATATATTGACGATCGAATCAAGATAGAACGGAAATGCACGTGCAATTGAGGACGACCATCAACAATTAACTATAATCCTCCTTTCACTAATAACATATGTGTAGTTTTAGTGTGACACATCATTTCCAACCAAACTAACCCAACAATCCCCCAGGTTCGCCAAACACCATGGGATTGGCAACCCTGCCTCCTTTAGGTTCTCTACCTTTTTACAAAGTAGACTCTTCCACAATCAAAATATTTTGGATGCTAAGAAGTGGCAATCGGACTATACCTAATTCAATGAATAGTATCATTTTTTATCCTGAAATGATAAAATTTTTAGTAACGTTTCTTATAGTAGTTATTAAGTGCTTACAACTATGGTCCAAGTTATAGTTTTATGTACTGCAGTTTTCCGATTTACGGCAGCGTATCCCCAGCTCGTTTAAGCTATGTTGATCAACCAAACACAAGAGTTCAGTTTTGTAACAGTTACAACTACATTGTACCAAAAAGAAATAGTTTCAACGTTTCTCATGGGAAGGTATCCGATCGTAGCGTATTCGGAGAGCCATTAGTACTGCTCCAGTTGATTTTCTCTCTCTAAGAAAGTTCCTAGATACAGGACGCCTAAAGAATAGCTAAGATACAATTCGGGTTTTGTTTTTTTAAACTTTTTCGTTACATCAACAGGGTATAGACGAATATTTTTTATACGGGCTGAATAATTGTCAAATCGAAACCGTCCAAACATGAACACAGCTGACAACTCAAGTCATGTAGTCTCGTCATAACGATTTGACGTGTTTTCCACATCAGTGATATAGCCATGGACAGAAAAGATAGGATATTAAAATCTTTAATAGAAATTATATTATTATTATTTTATTATTATTATTTATTGATTATATTATTTATTGTTATTATTATTGTTATTTTATTATATTATCATTATCATTATCATTATTCATTATTATTATTATTATCATTATTATCATTATTATCATTATTATCATTATTATATATATATTATTATTATATATATTATATCATTCATCATCATCATCATCATATCATTATCATTATATCATTATCATATATCATTATTATATTATTATTATATATATATATATTATCATATTATCATTATCATTATCATTATCATTATCATTTATCATTATCATTATCATTATCATTATTATTATTATTATTATTATTATTATATATATTATTATTTATTTGTTATATCATTATCATTCATTATCATATCATATCATTATTATTATTATTATTATTATTTTATTATTATTATTATTATTATTATTATTATTATTTATAATAATAATATTTAATTAATTATTGTGATAGGTTTTATTATAATTATACAATGTTCTGTCCATTTTCCGATGTTTTCGACTCAACTTAGAGTGCCCTAAATGCGTGGTCGGTCTATAACTGTACGCTCAAAATAATTACTTTGCTCCGATTTGCATATTACTATAGGGGAGAGTGGAATGGATAAGATGCTGTATTTAAAGTTCAAATATCAATAATTACAATAAGTTAGTTTGCAAAATATAATGAATAATGAGCATGTTAGTGTATAAGCATACAACATACACACATTATTTGCGTTTATGTTTCACAGTTACTAACTAGTTTAAACAGAATTTAATATAAATAAAATAAGGTATTTTTGAAAAATATGAACACCCATTTTGCTTCTTTGGTGTATGACATGTGGAGTAATGGCAGATATCCCTTGGGAGTGTTTTTTATACAAAAAATAGATTGATACAATTTCTTCTACGTTTGTAAAAGAGTGAAAAATTTAGGTTTTCATTTAAGGGGACGCGGTACCTAAAAAATTAAATCCAGTATTTTTGTTGCTAGCATTGAAATTAAACTATTTTCACAAAGAACTATCATTCAATAAACATATACGAAAAAAGAATAAAGATTGAAACGCAAGGGTTTTTTTTTAATTAAAAATATTTAAAATTTTAACGTTTTTTCAAAATGCAACTCCTCCTACAATTTAAAGAATTTTTTAATGTATTTTTTTGCAAAATGTTCCCACAACATCTATTAATAAAAGTTGGTATGGATATTGAGCTGTCAGTTAAACAAGAACAGTTATGTAGATTTATGTATAAAAATAGCCAAAAAAATAAGATTTTTTGAAAATTTTCAACTTTGTCATTTTAAAAAAACAAAACTTTTCACACTAGAGCTTATTCTATACCAACTTTTGTTAATCGAATATGTCTCAACACAGGAAAAACAGCTCTACATTAATTTACCTAAAAGCCTTAGGGTTTTAACCATTCACAAGCTGAAAAAATTAAACATTGAAAAAATCAACATAAAATTTCCATATCCATTTTACCAAACCACTATATCATTTTCAATAAACCTTCAACATTATAAAGGATTCCTTCATTTTTTGCAATATCCTTAGCTCACAGCATTCGAGCATGTTTAATTACTTTCTGAGCAGCTCTAAATTTTGGGTACGTCCCCTTAAATAAGCAAAAAATGTCATCCGTTCATTAGTGCACAGAAAGGTCTTTGTCTTTGATGATTGAATGATTAATTGAACTCTACTTACTTGTCAGTGAGTAATGCCGTCTATGTCAGAGATTTGTCATATTTTTTTATGCTGCCCAGCTTGCCAGTAGGTGACACCATCCATATTGATGTTTATTTGATAACTTTTGTTGTTGGTTATTGTCATATGCCGATAGAATAATTTTTATGACGTCCGGGCTTATCAGTAGGTAAAGCCATCTATATTGATGATGACAGGTCAAATACCAATGGCCTAGAATTTGATTAATTTAACTTTTATCTCAACTCTAGGTTTCCTAAACATTATATTTGTATCGTTCAATACTTTCAACACTCTGCTGTGAAAAAGTAACTATAAATACTCTATATTATACGTTAATATTTCTGCGACGCAATGTGAGTGTGACAGTCGATCACGACCACTACCTTAAGGGCGATTGAGCACGATTGACCGCGGTTCCCCATACCAAAGTGCCTCAGTATTAACCCAATAAAAAAAAATATTTTCTAAGTCACATTTCTTCTAAGCCACAGGTCTCTATAATCCCACTTTTTGAAATTGCTTCCAATATTTTCTGTAAAATAGTCATTGAAAATTTAAAAAAAAAATTCTAAAAAAATTTATAAAGTGGGATTGCCGGGCCACGTAAATCAGCTACATTTATCACATAAACAACCCGTTTGTAAAAATATTCAATACAGCCGGAGAAATGGGGCTTAGAAAATATTTTTTCTCCATTGGTTCAACACAGTGGCATTTTGGTTTGGGAGACCCGCGGTCCAGCGGGCTTATTCGCCCTTAAGGAACCTTAGCTTTAAAGAGTAAAAAGCTGCTCCAAATGAATTTTATATCCTTTTTTTCGATTCTTCTAGATTCTTCGTGTTCAGCAGCATGGGACTCTTTCATCTGCTGGCCCCCTCTCCCGGCTGGAGAAACAATGAGCAAGCCCTGTCCGCAGATGAACACGAGGGGCGTGGTCATCGGAGACGCCGCCCACCCTGGTGAGTTGCGTATGTGGGAGATACACCACATGTATATTTTTTTCGATATCTGTAAAGCAAGGGAAACTTACGAGTCCGAGCAAACTGAAACCCAGTGTGCAGGCTAATGGTGATTGGTGCAGGCTTTCGTGCTCATAAAGTCATTAAGTTCCCAAACAAAATCAATACCTTTGGGATGACTGGGTGCAGCCTGGGGTCTCCTTTTCGGCCTCGCGTCACTAGACTGTGGTTCTAAAATACGACGCCCGTCGCCAATAGCCCTCGTGTAGCTCTAGTGCGACGATCATTCAAACTAAACTAAACTTTTCGGCCTCGATCTCAAAAATTAGGAGGGTCTACTTAACGGTCGGTAGAGCTGCCCTCCATCGCGTTGATTTCGTATAAGGAGGAAATGACTCGTCGAGAGAGCGTTATATAGTTTAACTCATAGTTTCCTTGCACAAAAGCCACGACCATGGACGGAGCTATAAAACGCGTGGAGCAATCAGATGAAGAGAAAAATTTCATCAGTTTTATTTTGTCTTTATGTGATTGCTCCACGCTTTTATAGCTCCGCCCATTGTCGTGGCTTCTGTGCAAGGAAACTATGAGTTTAACTATAGTGGTGCTGCCCTCTGTACACCGTACTGAACGAAGTTGGTATGAACTCTTCGGTGTTGCTGTTGAGTTCGGCTCTTACTGCCGCCGCATATCTTCAGGGATTTGGGGCTGGTACAAAATTCTCGTAAGCAGAGGTGGATTAGTCCTCATAATGCCCTTCACAGACAGACAAGCAAGTGGAAAACTAAAGAACATTTTGAAGATAAATTTTATCAATTTTATGTTATATATAATAAATTTTATATTATTTTTATGTATATATTTTTTTTATTATTATTTATTTTAATTATTTTTCTTTATATAGATTTAATTTTACTTTGAATAAAAAGTTATTTATGCTTTATTTTATTTCTATAAAATCATTTTGTTTTGATAACTCTTTTATTGCAATATTTAGTAGGACATTTTATTTGTTAACTACACATTTATTTTAAATTTACTTTTTGCAGGCATGTTTGCAGTTCGAACGTGTGCCGAAAATGGCAGCTGGGTCGAAAACAGAACAAATTTCAGCCTCTGCATGACGAACATTGCGGTATGAAAATATATATTTTGCGCATTTCCTATTCAAATGCGGTTTCGATGCCTGCACTCGTTATAGTTAAATTCCACTTTCATAATAGAAAATTCACATTCTAAAAGAGTTTATTTTAGGTTGGTATATTCTCTCGTAGAAAGGTGCCAATAGTTTTATAACCTAAGACAAAATGCCTTTTTATTCTAAATAACAAAATTAAAAATGTAGAGAAGGCCCAAAACATATTATTTCTGACACTTTATTACTATTATGCCATATGAAACTATGGTCTGCCATATGAAGTTTGAGGAATCAAAATATCATGTATAAAAATTCACAATTTATTTTAAGAGAATCCAGCGAGAAACTAAGTTAATTATAAAAGAATTTGTGTATATATTTGCAAATTAACTTTTTAAAACCATCTGATTAATAAAGATGTATAAACTCATCAATGGAACACCAGCACACTTTTTTCACCAACACATGTAGTTTCAAAAAATATATATTTTATAATTTTATTACGTTTTAAAAGTTTAAGTACTGTAGAATCTTTTAAAACAATCTTCTATTTATTGGAGACTTCGTCTATCCCAATTTATGATTACCAAATGTCGCCAATCGGATTGGACCACGGCCTACTCAACTACTAAGGCCAAAGAAGCTCTCCCAAACACGCTCGGGGACGGAAAGTTTGACGTCATAGTTCCGAGTGACGTTGTTCCGAAGATGAAGAGAACTTGTCTCGAAACCTGTTCGGAACCACTCGTTCACGGCTGACCACATTTTTAGGGTTCCGAATGCGTCCGAACCAGTTTCTCCGTCTTCGGCACTCGGAACAGTGACGTCAAAATTTCCGTCATGTTTGGGAGAGCTTCTCCGGCCTTGTTATTAAAGTTGGCCGTGATTGGACCCTATATCTTACAGTTAGGAGAAAGTGAGTTTGGTAACAAGAATCTTCCTTTGACGACTAATTAAATTTTCAATATATATCTAAATTATCCTATATGATAATATTAATTTTGCCGCTGAGCTTCTTAAACTAGAACTTTACATTTATGTGTTTTCATCATTATTTCGCTACTATGATCTATTACAGTATATAGAAAATAATTTTAAGAAAATGTATATAAGTACTGAATGCAAAAAAATAGTATTAAAAGCAATATTATTCGAAAGTTTACTATCATAGATCAAAAAGTTAAAAAGTACACATCCTTTGAAAAATATGTTAAAGATTAGAATACTTTTTTTTATTTTCTTTACCAGAAAAAATAGTCCCGTCTATATAAACATAAGGACTCTTTGAAAGAATCTCTTCTGAAAGAATAAATTTCAACATACAAAGGGGATAAACTAGAAAAGATACCAAAAATTTACATATAGCATATTTACATATTTACATGATGTTTTTAAGACTTGTATATATACAGAAAAAATTTACTTTGTAACTACTTTACTAATTAAAGCATAACAATCACTACACACCCTAATCTAAAATTTTACGTTATTTAAGCCAAGAATAAAGAAATTTAGAAAGTTCCGGATTTTTTTCGTCTTAAAAGTAAAAAAAAAAGAAATATAATAAATAAAACCTTTCTAAGGCAACTCTGATGAAATTTGTTTTGGAGGATCATAAATTTACATATTGACAAAATTGCGTTTTGGTCAGAGGGTTAAATTATTAAACTGATAACATATTCAGTGAAAGATTAAAAGTTCTATCATAAAATATATTGATAAACCTCTTATTTGAAGGATCAAGTGTAGGGTGAGAGTGTTAGGGAGGAAATCTTTGGTTATTTGAAAAATACCGGGTGGCCCAGCGGGTAGTGTTTGAAACAAATGAAATAATAAAAACAAATAAGAGACATGAGAAGAATTTAATGACGTTTATTGAATGGACATATTGCGCAATTAATGATAAAGACGTTCGAAGTGCCCGCCATGTTTAACAAGGGCAGAAGTTAGGCGGTTGTCGAATCCAACCATACTGCTCCATACTCCTTACCCATACCTTCCTCCATACTCCTGCTATACTCCTTTTGTTTGGCCAATTCTTTTTGTGGAACTTCTCACAAAAGCTAAAAAAAGCTTCCCACAAAAAGAATTGGTCAAACAAAAAGGAGTATGGAGGATGGAGGAACGTATTTGTGAGGCGTATGGAGTATGGTTGTATTCGAGAACCACCTAACTGCTGTCCTTGTTAAAGATGGCGGACACTTCGAACCTCTTTATCATAAATTGCCCAATATGTCCATTCAATAAACGACATTAAATTCTTCTCATGTCTCTTATTTGTTTTTATTTTTTCATTTGTTTCAAACACTACCCGCTGGGCCACCCGGTATGTGTGTGTGTCCTTTGTAGATAATTACTTTTGATCCGTTACCAAATAACAGTCTATTTAATGCGTATAGTTTAGTCCTTGGTCTAAACCTAATATTCAGATGTTGGTATTATATCGACCAAAAGCTATTAAAAGTAGATTTTGATTATGAAGTTTTTAAAGAAATGAGTTTGATGCCTTTATATATGTAAGTACTAGCTGTTATACCCGACGTTGCACGGGTAGAGGTGGAAAAATAATTTAACACTCAATTTAACTATTTTTTTCTTTCATTTTAGTTACATAAGATATGAAGATTACCCAGCAATTTTCCATTTAATTACCCAACTTGGATATAGTAATGATTAATATTAATTTAAAAAATACCTTTGATAAGAAGCGCAAATTAAAAAGAATACATATTTAAGTAAAAAATAATCAGTAAGAATTAAAAATGGAAAAAAGCTAAATCTTAAAAGGGTCTCAAACATTTATTTTAACGCAATTCAAGGGAGTTCTCCAATAAATTAAATAACTTTTTTTTTGACACTTTGTAGATATAAATACAATATAAGCAGTACAAAATGGCAGAAAAAAATGCGTTTAGGACAAAGATTGGTATAATCTGTTCTTCCAAAGTAGTTAAAATTTAAATCTCACTTTAAACTGATCAGTCTTGGTCTGCGTGCAGAAAATAAAATATTCTTAATGAAAGTGAATTACATGATCTAATTGTT
This sequence comes from Oedothorax gibbosus, assembly GCA_019343175.1. Taxonomy (NCBI): domain Eukaryota; kingdom Metazoa; phylum Arthropoda; class Arachnida; order Araneae; family Linyphiidae; genus Oedothorax; species Oedothorax gibbosus. The sequence continues at coordinate 38,327,300 of CM033276.1, read as the reverse complement.
TAGATGTTATAAAGCTACTCCAGCAAACAGCAAACGATTTGCATTTTTTATATTTATTTGTTTTTTTTAACTATGATAAAGATACTAAAGCAAACGATTTTTATTTTTAATATTAAATATTTTTCTAACTGCTAAAAAGCTAGCAAACGATTTTTGTTTTAGATGTTTATTTCTAATTTTTTAGCTGTAATTAAACTAAATATACTTAAAAATCGTTTTAAAAAATGTGTAAAATAAAACTAAATAATAATCCGCGAAAACGTGCTGTTAAGGAGCATAAACCTCTAAGGTCTCAATGCATTGAATGGAAAAATAAAAACGTTCGAAAACGATAAAGAAGGCCTGATTCGAAATTCTTAGCCTATGTTTTTTCCGGAGATGAGATAAATTTTGTGCCAATTTCATGACGATCTGTGCGTGTTACTTTAGATTCGTGTCTTATACAAACAAACGGAAGTTGCCTTTTATGTATATAGATAAGGTGATAAATAAGAATTTGAACTTTGCCACCTTTTAAAAGGTACAAAAAAAAGATTTATAAAAAAATAGTTAAAGACGTGATGTGGTCATGTTTTCTTTCATTTGTACAAAAAAAAATGAATTTCATTTGTAAGAATACATATATAATAATTTCGTATCGCATTTTAACAAGCATGAAAAATCATTTATGAACTTAAGAGTTTTCTACTTTACTTCGTGTTCTTCAAAATTAGATTCTACAATTGTTCAAACTCTACACTAACTTTTAAGCGCTCTAAATTTCTACATGAGTACCTGAGAACTTTAGTGCATAAAATTATTATCTTTATTTTGCATTTTCAGAAGTAAAACAAAATTCCCACTTTACGTGGTGAAAAAAACGGTTATTAAACTGATAACATATCAGTGAAAGATTAAAAGTTCTATCATAATATATTGATACCTCTATTTGAAGATCAAATGTAGGGTGAGAGTGTTAGGGAGGAAATCTTTAGTTATTTGAAAAATAATTTCGTATCGCATTTTAACAAGCACGAAAAATCATTTATGAGCTTAAGTTTTCTCCTTTACTTCGTGTGGTCTTCAAAATTATATTCTACAATTGTTCAAACTCTACACTAACTTTTAGTGCGCTCTAAATTTCTACATGAGGTACCTGAGAACCTTTTAGTGCATAAAATTATTATTCTTTTATTTTTTGCATTTTCAGAAGTAAAATCACAAATTCACACTTTTACGTGGTGAAAAAACGGTTATTAATCTGAGAATATTTCTGTTGTTTTTTTTCCTTCAAAAACTTTTTGTTTTCTAAAACTCCAGAAATGCACTGTAAAATTACACCACGATTAGTCAAAAGACACATTTATCTATAACTCGTTAAATCTGTAACCACTGATACAGATTTCAATAGTTAATATTCGATTTTTATCTGCTTGATTATACAAAGATAAAATGAAATATACATTTTTCATGCATCTCTACTTTGGTGTAGTGGTCAGAGCTCCTCGCTCTTATACTACTACCTGGATTCGTACACCGGTAGGGTAGGTCACGTGAAAAAAACACGCCTACTCTTGTTACAGGCAAACTACAGAATCTTTAAACATGTATTCCCTGGAAAATAGGAGAGCTAGGGGTGATTTAATTCAGTTATTCAAGTTAATAAAACAGGGAGACATGGAGGGCGGCTTAGGTTTTGCCTTAAATAGCCGGACCACAGGACATGATTAGAAATTGAATAAACCATGCTTTAGAAGGGAGGTAAGAAAATATTATTTTTACAATAGAGTTTTCAATGAGTGAAATGCTTTACCAGATTATGTGGTGTATTCGAAGAGAGTAGAAGATTTTAAGAAGAATCTTGATAGTCATTGGAAACTGGTAAAGTATTAGATTTATTTGGACCAACCTTGCTGGGCCTCTGGCCTGTTGTTGGTCGACAATTTTTGTATTTGTATTTGTAGAAACTGAATAAAGTATCAAGCCTCGACAATAAGTGGTTACATAATGACAGCGTATGGACGTATAGCAACAATTTTGGAAGGGCCACTCTAAGGTTCTTATAACACGGTAACCTTCTCTAGTGACTCTAGGCTACTCGAGTGAAGATTATCCAATAAGCCAAGCTTTGCTTTAGTTAGTACTTAGTAATAACAAATTTCTCCCACTTAACTCGAGTAGCGTTAAGACCTTTCCAATCAAGTTAAGTTGTGATGCGTAAACGCGGTAATTTAATTTTCTATACGACTAGCTGAAATACAATGCTAATTTTTGGGATGTCTGGGCCAGATACTTTATTCAGTTTTGCCTTGTTATAGAAGATTTGAAGAGCTTAGTGGAAGAACGTGCTAAGTAACAAAAAGATTAAAACGAGAAACATCTTTAAAGTTTTTAGTTTGCACTTAGAACCGTTAAAAAAACTACTTGCAAACGGCAAAAAATATATTTCATTAAAAGTTAATGAAAAAATTGGAAACTTGATATCTTTAAAGGAAGGAATAACATGTTCGTTGATACAAAAATATCATTTTTTTCAAAAATGTCACTTAACACGTTTTCCCACTAAGCTCTTCAATTATGTTAGCGATTTTTTCCCCATAGCGTTACGGATATTTTTCCAGTGGCTTTGGTTCCAGATATTTTTTGCAATATGACAGAATTTCGTTAGTGCACTTAGAACCGCATTTTAGTAAAAGTTAAAAAAATAACTATGTTCTTGCAAATGAAGGGTCAGAGTTGACTAGCCAAGAAGAGATGAATTGTAATTTTTAATGCTCTTTTAAAACTTAAAATGAAATTTGAGAAAATGTATATTTGTTTTCCCTGCATGAATTTTAAATGACATTTTTTTAAAGTAACATATCAGTTTAATTACAGAATTTGGTTTATTTTTGAAGATATGATATCAAAATCTCTTTCAACTGAAAAAAATGTATCGTTTATAAAATTTTAACGTTTATTGTTATTTCTGTAACAAACTAGTGTTAAATTACGAAAAAATCTGGGTCTAAAGCTCAAAATGAAAATAATAGAAATGCATCCTTCTGGACCATAGGTACAAAACTATAAACAAAAGAAAAATCGAAAAGCAACAACCTGAAGTTTAGTTTTCAAATTTATGAAGTAGTCATCTGTGAGTCTTTGAGAAGCATGGGAAAGGCTATAAATAATTTTACGATATTTCTTCTTAGATCAGAGAATGGTTTGAAAGAAAAAAACATCGCTGACATTTTTTATGATGGCATCGTTAAAATAAAAGATTTCATCGTTAAAATAAAGAGAAAGACTTTAACAAAAGCTATAGGTATACATGATATTTAAATGGTTCTTTTTTAAGAGAAAACGACACATTATTAAAATGCTAAATATTTTTTTAATATATTTATATTTGATTTGAATATACATTGTGCATGTATTTTCAAGGTTAATAATTTTATACTATATTGATTTACAAAAGTAAAAAAAAAATCCATATTTAAGTATCTAGTTGTTATTTAACAACTAACGTTTTGCATTTTAATCAATTTCTTTTTCAGATAAATTCAACTAAGTTAACGTAAAATAATTTTTTTTTGCTTTGATTATGTATTTTTTTTATCATGGGTGTAATACTTCAAAATTCGATATGATATTTTTGTTCATTAATTACGTACAAAATAAAAATCAGATTCGGTTTCGCAAATAATGCCCAAATCAATAGTAAAAGAGTTTTATTCTACTACGAGATGTATTTTCTTTATTCAAATAACAAATAAAGAACTAGATCATTTTTTCAGATACATTTGATTGATTAATGAAAACTGGCTTCTCATAATCAAAATTTAAAAACTAAGTTTTTTATTAGAATGATAAGATTGAATAAGAATTTTAATGAATTTTATGCATTACTTTTAATGAAAAATAGCTTTGTAAAAAGTTTTTGATTCTTTCATACCTAGAAGAAGGTTTAGATTAATTAAAAAAATATTATGGAAATTTTTTTTAGAAATCTTAAATAAAAGAGTTCAGCTAAATATTAATTTTAAAATGTAAAAAAGTAGTGCATTTAGGTATCTTGATTATAGAAATTAACTAGTAGTCATCAATCAAATCATAGTTAAATTTTATTATTTACTGAAAGTAGGTATTAGGAAACATATTTGTATTAAACTGTGCATTGATTGAATTAATTAACTAATTGCAAATTGAAATTGAGCGGAATTAGATTTATTCATATTTTTTAATTTATAAATTTTGTAATTTTAATCCACATAATAAATTATTAATAAAATTATTTAAATAATAATTTGGAGGTTATATTTGAGAGAAGTATTTATGAGTACTGCCATTTTTCGCCTCTCCCCCCCCCCTGAATATGGTAGCCCTCGTGTAGCTCTAGTGCGACGATAATTCAAACTAAACTAAACAAACTAAACCCCCCCCCCCCTCAGTGGCAGAGTTCGATAATCGACGAGCCTCTCACTGAGAAGGTTCTTGGTTCTGTCCCTAACCTAGCCATACTATAGACGTATACGTGGTGGGGGGGAATACCTCAAAAAATCACTGGGGTGCCCGAGTAACAGCGATATACGTACTCGCACGATGTCGCTCGAATTTCCGTTGGGTGCCCGCTCAGGTGTCGACCTCGTCACTTGAGCAGGGTTCTAACTTACGAAGCGAAATTGGCTGTGTTACAGCTCTATGGAGGCTACAAATAAACAGCCGGAAAACGTACAATTAAACCATTTTTCAGGTTTTGGAAATAAAAACAATTGAAATGATTCAATCAAATACCGAAAATATGATGAAAATTTCGCCCCACAACCATTGCATCTACTAGTAACCACGACTATGGTGAAACCAAGCACAACATTTTTAACAGTTTAGAGAAAATAAAAAAATACAATTCTAAAGAATGCTATTCGCTTTTCAAGTATCCTAAAATAGTCATTACAGTTTGTTTTTTTGTACAAAAAATCCAATTCTATATCCAACATACACATTACGAACCTACCTCAAAAATAGCCTTGCCTCTTTCATTTACTTCATGTTTACAAAGTTCGACTGAGTACCCCACAATATATCTCTGTAACAATAAATCAGCTACAAGCATACTGTCCACAGGGTGTGGCCCAGTAGGCCTAGTGTGTTTGATCGCAGCCCATTACGCTAACGGTCTGAGCACTGTACCGGGTGCAGGTTCGATTCTCCCCTTCACCTTGAGAAACTCATATTGAAAAACTGACTGCCTCGGGGCTCGGGTGGCCTAGTGGTTAAGATATCTACCTAAGCTAACAGTCTACGCACTGTTACGGGTTCGATTCCCCCTTCGCCCTTAGTGTAATTTCTCTGTGTCAGTAAAAATTCTGTCTGTGTCTGTCTTACTTGTCGAAGGTTTATAAGCGGGTCTCTGATCAAGCACACAAACAGGAAAATATATGTACAGCTGGGGAAAAAAAAACGATCCACCCTTCATATTTCGGCTGCTATTGGTCAAAGAATTTTGTGCAAGGTGTCATTTTTCTGGAAAATGCGTAAGGAATTAAGAACTGGCAACCAAAATTGTATAAGGGGTCGTCTACATATTAAAATGAGTACCAACTTTGAAAATTCCAATAGCAAAACCAATTTTTTTTACATAAAAAATGTTCAGCAACTTCAAAATACCCCACGTATAAAAAAGAATTATTCATTTTGCATTATTTGCTGAGATATTAAAGCATTAATTTTCGATTCGTTTGGGGGGAAATCTCCAAATTGATAAAGGTAATATTTAGGGTGCTTTTTCGAAACGACAAGCTAGCAAAAGGGTTACCATAATCTCGCCAAAGGATGCAAGAATTAAACCTTCTTCACTAATATGTGATTTTTTTTAATGTTTTTTACTTTTTTTTTAAATTTTGGATTTAAAAGTCAGAAATAAAATAAAGGGTAGACGAGAAAAAGTTTTAATTTTAAATTAAGTCACATATACGATTATTTATAACGAACAGATATTCAAATGCGATTAGTTACATCAGATAGACAAACATGATTATTACATTTATGTTTTACATTTTATGCAAATTTTGTTTCATCATATTGCTACAAAAGGTTGGTTTAAAATTCGGCACACTTGTCTGGGACATATCCCGACAGCCGAAATCCCGACAAGCCAAATTAAGATAAGCCAAAATCCCGAATGAGTCAAAATCCCGAATGGGTCTAAATCCCGAAAATAGATTTTTATCCCTTTCTCGATTTTTTTTAAATATTAGAGATTATTTATTTATTTAGTTATTCAGTCAGTTATTTAATCAGTTAGTTAGTCAGTTAGTTAGTCAGTCAGTTAGTTAGTCAGTCAGTTAGTTAGTCAGTCAGTCAGTAAGTTAGTTAGTTAGTCAGTCAGTAAGTTAGTCAGTCAGTCATTAGTTAGTCAGTCAGTTAGTCAGTTAATCAGTCAGTTAGTTAATCAGTCAGTTAGTTAGTCAGTCAGTCCGTTAGTAAGTCGTTAGTCAGTCGTTAGTTAGTCATTAGTCAGTTAATCAGTCAGTTAGTTAATCAGTCAGTTAGTTAGTAAGTCAGTCAGTCAGTTAGTCAGTCAATTAATCACTCCGTTAGTTAGTCACTCCTTTAGTTAGTCCAGACTGACTAACTTAGTCTAACTGACTGTCAATTAGTTAGTCAGTGAAACTGACTGACTCACTGACTAACTAATTGACTGACTGGCTAACTAACGGACTAACTGACTGACTCACTGACTAACTAATTGACTGACTGGCTAACTAACGGACTAACTGACTGACTAACTGACTGACTGACTGACTAACTTACTGACTGACTAACTTACGGACTGACTAACTTACGGACTGACTAACTAACGGACTGACTAATTAACTGGCCGACTAACTAACCGACTGACTAACTAACTAACCGACTGACTGACTAACTGACTGACTAACTAACGGACTGACTAACTGAGTAAATAACTAAATAATAAATAATCTGTAATAATTAAAAAAAAATCGAGGAAATAACATATTATTGGAAATTTTATAATAAAATAATTATAAATAATATGGAAATAACATACATTTAAAAACATAGTAATCGATATAATTTAATGTTAATTATACAAACAAAATACATTGTATGCACTTGAAACAAGAAAAGATTTTTTAGACATTTGATAGACATCAATAATTCGAATAAACATTTACCAAAAACGCTTTTCAACCACCAAACGATAATGCAAATTAGGATCCAATTTGCTAAGTAATTTTTTACACGTCCCTAAATTCGTTTTTTTCAGTATTTTTACAATAACTCGGCAAATAATTGTTGTTGAATTGAAAAATTCGGATTTTGGTTTTACTTGATCTACTTTATCGATTTATGTAACAAAAATTTGGGGTTGCTATTCATGTTTTATTTTTTCTTATTTAAATTTAAATAAAAAAATAATAAAAATTAAAAATTGGTGAAAAAACTTTTGTGATTTGTTTTTGGAAGATTAAGAAGTATATAATGAAAAAAAAATGTTGGTTTAATTCATTTTATTTGTGGAGGTATGAATAAAAGTTTGTGAAACTTTTTTAACATTATGGGCTTTCAACTTCGAATGCTTATATCTCAACAAATAATGCAAATTAATAAAAAAAAATTTGGATCTGGGGTATTTTAAAGATGATAAACATTTTTATATAAAAAAAATTGGGTGTTGCCATTGGAATTTTCAAAGTTGGTACTCATTTTAATATGTAGACGACCCCTTATACAATTTTGGTTGCCAGTTCTGAATTCCATACGCTATTTCCTGAAAAATGACACCTTTCACAAAATTCCCTGATCAATAGCAGCCGAAAAAACGAAGGGTGGATCGTTTTTTTTTTTCCCCAGCTATACCAACCTACCGAAACCAATCTTTTTTCTCTTAGTTTTCGGCCGTCCTAATACCATCCAATTAATAGTCATTTTGACCCGTTTAAAAGTATCTAAATTATCCATATAATAATATTATTATTGGCGCTGAGAGTCCTAAACTAAAACTTACATTTCCAGGTGTATTTTTTTTAAAATTATTTCGCTTCTATGATCTATTACAAGATATAGGAAATATTTTTTGGAAAATGTATAGAAGCATTGACTGTAATAAAATTAGTATTCAAGGTAAAATTATTTGAAGTTTAATATCATAGTCTCAAAAAGTAAAAAAGTATATATTCTTTGAAAAATATCTGAAAAATTCATCTTTCTTTCAAGAATTCTTTTTTTATTTGCTGTAACACAAAAAATATTTCTTGGGATATAAAAAAAAGACTCTTACTAACCAAATATCTTTCAACACACAAAATTGATAAAACAGAAGAGACCACTTATTTACATAAAGGGTCCAATGAAGTTTAGCTGTGATGCCATAAACGCGATGAATTAATTTTTTATACGACTTTTTTAAATACAATGTTAATTTTTGGGACGCCGAGGCCTGGTACTCTATTCAGTTTGGCCTTGTTATAGGAGAAATCTGCTAACGGTTTTTTTTCTTAGCCTTACATATTTTTTTTAGCTTTGCTGTAAGAATTTTTTTGAAATAATAACTGAATTTTTTTAATGCACTTGAAAGTGCATCTTAGTAAAAATACAAATAATTTTGTACTGGCAAATAAATTATCAGAGATGACTCGACAAGCAAAGATGAATTGTACTTTTTATTGCTTCTGTAAACATTCCGATCGACCTGGAAACGTGCAAAAATTGGTTGTTTCCTCTGTATAAATTTTAAATTCAATTTTTAAAAATAACATATGTCTAAAAATTCAAAATTTCGTTTTATTTTTTAAGATGTTATCTTAAAATACTTTCCAGCTGAAAAAAATATCAATAAAAAATGTATTATTTATAAAATTTTAAAATTCAGTGTTATTGCTGGAAAAACAGGTGCATAACTTACCGAAATGGCCGGGCTTGTTTAGAAAGAAAAAAAATAGAAATGCAACAACCTGAAGTTTAGTTTTCAAATTTAAGAAGTAGTCATTTGTGAATTTTAGAGAAGCATGGCCAGGCTATAAATATTTAAAAGATATGTATGCTTCTAAGAGAGAATGGTTTAAATACGAAATAACTAAGCTGATATTTTTTATGATGGCGTTGTTAAAATAAAAGATTTCATCTTTAAAATAAAGAGAAAAAATTTAACAAAAGCTATATTTCTACATGATATTGAAATGCTTCTTTTTAAAAAAAAAATAAAACGACGTATTATTAAAATGGTAAATATTTTTATAATCTACTTATATTTGATTTACATAGACATGGGGCGTGTTTTTGCAAGATAAAAAAAATTCATGTTGTATTAGATAGAAAGATAGATACAGTGCGATGCGCGCAAAAGTTTAGACAATGACTTCATTTAGCTGTAAAATTTAGAATTGTGATAGTAAAATTACAAAAAAAAACCTAAACATATTAAAAATATATTTAGAAATGCTATAATGGAAACATAATTGTTTGATTTGCTATAGGAATAACTTTTGTCATAAAATAAAAATTTGTATGATGCAAAAGTTTAGACACAAATACGAGATTATGCTAATTTAAAGAAGATAATGGCCTAATTTCGCAGTTTTATTGATGAATTGTATTTTTTTCATATGATAAATTTTTTAAAAAATACGATATCCAGTGAACTAAACAGATTTAATAACATTATTTGTTCAATTTTACACCAAACAGACAATATAGCCACTTTAAATCTTTATTCAATTTATATTTGCTTCAAATGTTCAATTAAACATCTTTAAATACGAACCGAATGCCTACCAGTCCATCACCTTAAAGTTTTGGCACGAATTCGTGGATTTAGAGACATGCATTGACAAATTTTCTTGATGAAAAGTGCAGTCTTTCCCATATAAAATCACAAAATAGAGACATATTATTCTATTTTGCACTTTAGTACAATGCAGAGATAGTCGTGCCAAAACTTTAAGGTGATGGATTGGTAGGCATTCGGTTCGTATTTAGATGTTTAATTGAACATTTGAAGCAAGTATGATTTGAATAAAGATTTAAAGTGGCTATATTGTCCGTTTAGAGTAAAATTGAACCAATATTGTTATTAAATATGTTTAGTTTACCGGATATCGTGTTTTTATAATTTATCAAATGACAAAAATACAATTCATCAATAAAATTGTGAAATTAGGACATTATCTACTTTAAATTAGCATAATCTTGTATTTGTATCTAAACTTTTGCATCATACAAATTTTTATTTTATGAAAAAAATTATTGCTATAGCAAATCAAACAATTATGTTTCAATTATAGCATTTCAAAATATATTCTTAATATTTTTAGGGGTTTTTCGTAATTCTACTATCACAATTCCAAATTTTACAGCTAAATGAAGTCATTGTCTAAACTTTTGCATCGCAGTGTAGAAACAAATGCATGGTATACTCGATATTGAAATGTTGTTGTTTTTAAACGACGCATTATGAAAAAGCTAAATGTTTTTACAATATGCGTATGTTTTATTTACATAGATATGGTGCATGTATTTGGAAGGTTAAAAAAAGAATTTTATGTTATATGGATTTACACAAGTAAACAAATATTATTTAAGTGTTCAGTTGTTATTTAACAAATAATGTTTTGTATTTTAATCGATTTCGTTTCAAATAAATTCCACTAGGGTAACGTAAAATTATTTTTTGTTTGATGATTGTTTTTTTTTAATCAACTGCTTGATGCTATAAATTGGATGTGTTATTTTTCTCTATTAATTGCAGACAAAAAAACCTCTTTTATTCAGTTTCGCAAATTATGCCAGAAACAATAGTGATAGTTTTTTGTTGCGATGAGAGGTATTTTCTTCATTCAATTCCCAAATAAAGAACTATATCACTATTTGAGACACAATTGGTGTATTAGTGAAAACTAGCTTCTTATTATCAAACTATAAATAAATTTAGGAAATATACTTAATATATTAGGACGAGATATATATTTTAATGAATTTTATACACACGTTACTTTTTGATGAACTTCTTTGTAAAAAAAATCGGGGTAATCTTTGCATCTAGTAGAAGCTTTAGAAAATTTTTAAATAAAAATATTGTGTTGCATTCTTAATAATAGTTTAGTTTTTTATATGTGTATACTGTATGGAATAATTTTGATTAAAATATTATGCTACATTTTTTTAAGAAATTGTAATTAAAAGTGTTCAGTTAAATATTAGCATTGGAACAAAAATAAGTAATGAATGTAAATATTATGATCTAAGAAACTAACAATGACGCATGAATTAAAACCTTGTTAATTAACTTTTATTTAGTTACTGAACGTAGCAATTGGGTAAACATATTTTGTATTAAAAATATAAAGTAAACAAACTTATTGTAAGTTGTAACAAAGTGTGAATAGATTTATTCAACACTTGAATATGTTAAATGTTGCAATGCTAATCCATAAAATAAGCAAACAATTAAAATTATTTAATGAATATTTGGAGGTTATATTTGAGAGAGGTATTTATGACTACTTAATATGTTCGTTTTATGGTCTAAATTTTTTTCCTCGGCATATGATGGCCTAAAAGTAAAAAGTTTGAAAACAAATACAGTACTTGGTATTCAAAATTGTTTTGAATGCTTTTACTCTACCTTTATTTTACATCATAAGTAACGCTGCTGCATTTTTTCATGACTAAGTATTCGGGTGTGAATTGTATTCTTCTATGTGTGTGGATACTAGTCTTTTATAGCAATATAAGCTGCACACAAAATACGTTTTTTAGGATATTGATTACGAAATATTTTGTGGAATAGTTCAAGTTTCCAGACAGTTAAATGAACCATGAAATTTCTAAACTCCTTTTGAGTCATTTGAAGCAGTTTTTGAAAGAATGTCGCTCCTTAAAATATTTATCAAGAAATATTATTTACATGGACAACATGCTTAAAAATGATCTATTGCAACTAAAATTATATTTCCGTATTGTTTGAAAAATAAAGGTTTAAGGAGTTTTGTAACTGGTTACCATATACATATTGTTAGATTAATCCTCTAAAAAAACAGTGTTCTTTTAGTTTTTTAATGTTGGTATAGGCCACTTACAAAGGCCAGAGCTGCTCTTTAATTTCAAAATTGACTATATTTCCCTCCACAGTTTTCTCAGCAATACCAATTATTTTAAGTAAAAAGGGTTATTTAAATTGGAATACGAAACTAATATTACCTATATATATATTTTTAATATTCCACTAAATTTTTCGAAACAATATTTTAAATTTATAAAAGTTGTTGCAAACAAAGCAAAATTCATATCAAAAGTGTAATTATGTTTTAACTATAGAATATACTGAATTTCTTCTGGATAAAAAGAGTCCAGTTCTATTAAGTCTATTTAAATTTTTCGATACACCTAATATTATTTATTCTTTCTGATTAGTAAGAACCATATAATGAATATGCTATTTTCAAAATAAAATATCCCATGCAATATTCATTATAAAGGAACTTGCAGGAAAAAAACCTTTTTTTACTTTAATTATGATATCCAATAGCAATATTTAAAAAAAATTCTAAACCATTAAATAAAGAAGCAACATTATAAAGAAGAAAACTATTAAAACGAAATGTTATAAAGAAGTTAAACCAACCACACAACAATCTCAGTTCTGCAAATCATTCTGAAATCTGGACTAATTGCAAGCGAATCCTAATGATTGTCATATTTCCAAATATAATTGAGTCCAAACAATGAATGTCACAATAATAATATATCTAAATAAATTGCGGTCATTCAAACAGATTGTTTAGTAGAAATAGTTTCTTTACTCAAGTTGAATGCTTTAAAGAAGACAAAAAAAACTTCACTTTTTAGTAAGAAAAAACTTTAATTATCTGATTATTGCGTATAAAATTTCTTTTTCTGGGTGATGAAAAATATAGATTAATACATGTAGGGTAATCATTACCCTCAAAATTATAAAGAAGAAAAAAAAACAATCTCACCGCAAATTAGTCCTTAAATTTAGATTAACTGCTGGACTGCACTGTCAAGATTTATATTTCAAAAAAAGAATTGCAGCCGAACTATTCTAGTCAGAAAAATTAAAGTATTTAAATAAATTGTAGTCATTTAAACAGATAATTTGCTATAATTAGATTTTTTATTCATAACTTTATTCTTTGGCAGCAGAAAAATAAAACTCAACTTTTTAGAAAGTGGGATATATAAATTTTGTCCTCTAGACCAGAAAAAAAAAATTATGATTGTAACATCTGCGCTCGCAAGGTACACATACGTAAGCATTTGTAGAATTCTCTTCACAACTTCATTTTACAATTTTTGTTAATTCTAACTTTTTCTATTATAAACTAGAATGTCCAAGCTTTCTAAAAAACGATTTCGAAGCTGATTTATTTGAGTTTTTTAGAGGTAAATTTTATGCGGCACTTTGAATTAAAAAATCAGTTAAGAAGGAATATTAATTTTTAAAAAACACATAGCTTGTTTATTCATAGCATACACAAAATGTTTAGTTTTACTGTTTGAAACCTAAAATTCCGCTAAATTGATCTACCCCTCAGCAAATGTAAAACCCTAATTTATTAAAAAAATTATTTTCAATTCATACTTCTAAATATATAATTGTCTGAATATATGTTTAGATAAAGAATGTGTGCGTAGGATATTTTTTACAAGTGAAAAGGATAAAGAATGCTTTTGCTTTTCAAGTATCTAAAAATGGCAAGTTTTTTAAAACGAAAATTCATTTATATGTACGACTACGCATTCCAAACTTACCTTAAAAATAGCCTTAGCGTTCTTATTTACTTCCTGTTTACAAAGTTCGACTGAGTACCACACAATGTGTCTCTGTAACAATAAATCAGCTATATAGACACTCTCCCTAGTGTCTCAATCAGACATTCGTTGCCCATTAAGTAAAAGCATTACTCTTTCCTTAAGATTCCTCAGTCCTGTACGTTCTCAATCTATCTGCTAAGCTTTCATCGTAATACATTGTCTTTCGTTGCTTGTGCGTAATTGTGTAGCTAAAGACAGATGGACACATTTGGAATAGGGTAATTATTGATACATAACATGTTATGTTTTATTTGAGATGGACGTACTCGTATTGGGCGTAACAAGATTGTTGTTAATTTTCAATATTTCGGATTGATATAATCGGATTAAGATTGATATAATATGCAATATTTTGAATTCGCTCTAATACTTTGTATTTCTTTGCTGGTGCGTAATTGCGTATCTGAAGACAGATGAACACGTTTGGAACAAGGGTAATCATTGATACATAACATTTATCTATTACCAGCAAATTTATACCCGTTCTTCGCACGAACTAAAAGAATATCAAATCGATCCAAGTATATGTGTCATTTAAATTGCTATAGGATAATCAGCTTCGCCTTTGTTCCCGTTCATTACAAAGAATAAAGTCCCGTTACTTATATTGCTTTAAAATTCCAAAAGAAAAATACATCACTATAAAATGCACTTCCTCATATCACAAAAATCTTCCTCAATATGAACTTACTGTCATCGCAATTTTCCTGATAAATTCAAAATTAACCATAATTGTATAACAATGTTATTTCACATCAAAACCTCAATTCTAGGTTTTTAAAAAATAATATTTAGCTCATTGGCACGTTCAATTATTTTTCAAATCATTAATTTATTTTCTGAAGGTAATGACAAGAAAATAAAAGCAATTTCAATTTTAATTAATTTTTGTGTTTATATTAATTTCTTCTGTCGAATGGCAACACGAAAGGGGAAAAATGATTGGATTTGAGTGAAAGTGGTGTATTTTTTTCAGAAAATTAGAATTTTCTCTAAAAATGGAACAAATATGAAAAAACTAAGCCTCAGGTGCACACGTTGGTATTAAAGGGAATCTATCTAAAAAATTTCGAATTTCTGAGGGCAATATAAGTATGTCTTTTACGATCCACAGACATACAGACACACAGACTCTTTTTTTATTATTATAGATTTAAGATTGAAGTAAATGTATCGAGTTTAAGGAGATTGTTGTTAATTTCCAATATTTCGGAATTGTGTTGGAATTGATATCATCAAATTCAGATTGATATAATTTGCGATATTTCGAATTCGCTATAATATTTTATTCCTTTGATGGTGCGTAATTACGTATCTAAAAACAGATGGAAACATTTAGAATAAAGGTAATTATTGAAACATAACATTCAATCGATTATTTAAGATTGACGTAACTGACGTTGATTAACGAAATAGTTGTTAATTTTCATACTTTCGGATTTGTATTCGAATTGGCAATCGGATTTGTATTCGGAATGATATTATTTGCAAGATTACGAATTCGTCCTAATATTTTGACTTTCTTTGCTGGTGCGTAATCGCGTATATAAAGATATAAGAACTCATTTGGAACAAATATAATTATTGATATATAATATTTGATCTTTTATTTGAGATTGAAGTACACTTTTTGGTTTAAAGATATTGTTAATTTGCGAGATTTTAGATTGATATTCAATCAATTACTAACTTTATATATAGGGCCTCTGCGTAAAACGCGAACAAATTTACAAATCTGTACATTATCCAAATTGTAGTTTTAGGAAGATGAAAAGTTTAAGGAAAATTTTATTTTATAATATTATCGCAATAAGTAAGATATGCTAATACAAAAATGTTATTCAAAGGAAATTTAAGTTAAAATATAATTAAAAATCTTTCTACATGACAAATTAAATTGCATACATTTATAGCAAAAACTCCACCTTTTGGAAATTTTCCAAAATAAATTTAAAATATTTGTAATATCAATATTTAATGATAGGTAGTTCTGAAAAGAATAATATTGGATGAATCGATTTGAATCAGTAAAGCGTACTTAAATTAAGTAAAACACGTACTTTTTTAATATTTATTTTCATGCCGGAAATGTTCGTTAAAAGAATTTATCTGCGTAAAAATATTTAGTAACACATTTTCTTTTAATTATCGCCAACTTACATTTCTTTAAAATAGTTTTTCACTTCAATTGTGTATTAATATGTACTCGAATCCATAAATGAAAAAATATTTCATTAGATGACTGCAATTCATTTACTTATGTTATTGAAAAAAGAAAGTTTTTTTCGCCTTTCGACCACACAATATTATTTATATTTATTAAAATTCTAATGAGAAATGCATTTTGAACATCATTGTTTTTGAAAAGAGATTACCCTAACAAATTATTTTGAAACCATTCTTAAAATAAACAGTACTTGTAATCAAAAATGTTTCTGGAAAGATTTAATAACTTCTTCTATTCTAATAGCAAAGTACATTTCAAATTAGAAGGACTGGAAGTAAGATAATGTAAAGCTTTGAAAATAAAACAGTTGCTTTTTAATTAAAATACCATTGGAAATAATTATTTCTTTTTATAATTATTTAAAAAAATATTTCAATTTTTCAACAGGCTAGGGTTATCAACTTTACCAAGACACGATACATTGTTTTGTGGCTTAAGACTTACATAAAACCAATTTATTTAATCAATAAAGTCAGTATTTAGTGAATATTGATATTATATAATAGAGTTTATAAAGTGTTTGGATGTATCTATGAAAAGAAACAGAATAATCAGCAATTCAAAAACATTATTTACACACCTAATTTTGCTGGTTATTTTGTCAGTGTCTATATCTATGTAAAACAAGTAAGTAGGCAGAAGAAACTTTCACTTATATCTGCTTCCAAAAAAATCTTAGTGTGGAAGCTAAAATCGGTTTGAGGTGAACATTGTTGCTTTTAGGACATAGAGTACTATTCTAATTCTCACTAAAAAATCACGCTAGTAATTTATTTTATTTAACGCATTTGGGGAAAAAATATTGTTGCTTCATAATTCATCTCATGAATAGAATTATCGAATTATCTATTATGCTCTCTTACACTCAGAAGGTCTTTTTAACGGAAAATCTGTTTCCATCATGGCTAAATAAAAGAATGTGTAGTTATGCTTTTTCTGTAACTGGGAACTACACTCTTAAAACAAACGAGCGGTTTTAACTCAGTCTGAGATAATTTCCACTCCTTTCCGTGCCGAAAATACACTTCCCATATAGGAGTGGATTTCACTATTTTTGCGAAGCGGGTAAAAGAAATAAAAGAAAACAATCTACGTCCTACACTCTTAAAACGAGCGGTTTTAACTGAGTCTGAGATAATTTCCACTCCTTTCCGGTGCCGAAAATGCACTTTCCCTATAGGAGTGGATTTCACTCTTTTGTTTTAAGAGTGTATATGTATACTAAAAATTAATACTCTCGTATTTGCTTTGGTATTCATATTTCGAGAAAAATACTTAATATTAATGAGGATAAACATTCCTATCATTCTTTACATTATAAAATTTAATAAGCAATAATAATAATAAATAATTTCATAAGCAAAACAGAATAAGATTTAAAGGAAAACTTGAATTTTATCACCAATTTTCTATTAGAGTGATTAAAATAAAGTAATTACTATATGTATATGCATATGGCTTATATTTTGTTCTAAAGATCATTTATCTTAATTATGTTCTATTTATAAAAATTTAACCATTTTGGCCCCAATGATTAATTGCTTCATTCCACAACAAAAAGAAAAAAATGAATATAAGAAAAACATACAACAATAAGTTTTTTTAATTTATGCAAAAATATTCTCTTGTAAAAAAAAGTGGTTTGGTATACTCTCTGTTATGTTCCCAACTAAATTTATTACTTACGTGTCATTGAAAATTATATTTTTTTATGAACCTTTTCAGTTGATTTTCCATTAGTTCAGTGGTAAAGTTTTAAATAAATTGTATGGTTATACAGGAACGTAAAACAAAACATTCATTTTAATGGATGTCAAGTCTCAGGAGGTTATAGATCAATAATTTTTTTTAAAACAATTTTCGAAAAAGTAGCTGAGACATACAAAATGCTGATAAATTTTTAACTTGACTTTCACTTGAAAGATCCTCTTTTTTTTTACAAAAGTTGATTGTTTACTAAATTTTATTATAAAGTGTTTTTATTCACGAACTACAGTCCCTGGACAAATTATTAGACGCACTGCAAGATTTCATGTATCAATCAATGATGAGCAAAATACCCTTAGAAGGACATTGCGTTCCTAAACTTAAGCTATTGAATAGAAAATACTATCTGCTATACTTAACACATATATCGACATCTTTTTAATGATATGGCATTCTTTGGTATGTTTTCATCATTACTAAAAAAATACAGTGCGTCTAATAATTTGTCCAGGACGTAAGTTTTAACAAAAAATAAGTAAGAAAAGGGTTTTTTATCTTTATTCAATCTATATCTATAAAGGCATAAGTCCTGACTGACTGACTCATGTTAAAGCCCAGCCAAAACTAATGGATTTGCAGATTCCAAACTTTTTGGAACTTTTTCTTATGTTCTAAAGCCGTCATTTAAGAAGCGTTTTTTTTAATTGAACCCAAAGGGGTCGATGAGGGGAAATCGGGAGCCTATTTCTCTGTAGGAATAGCATTGTGCATTGTTTATATTTATATTGCTTGGACAAAAATAGAAATCTTACGTAGTTTTGATGAACAAATGTGGAGTTTTTTCTTCATAAAAAGAAGGGTAGTTATTCAGTCAGACTTTAAAAAAAGGCTGACAATGTAAAATTTTAATGAGAAAGGGATTTTGAACGTCATTGTTTCTAAAAAGAGGTTACTCTAAAAAATAATTTGAAGAATATATCAGCATCAATATCCCGTGCGACGTCAGGTATATTAAGCTAATTTAAATTATACCGATACATTGAAAATACGATTTTCGTATTATTTATTTTCAAATGTTTCTCTATAATTTGTACGATTTGGATTTCATAGCCATTCTGATTATTTTCATGTAACATAGAAACATTTAGTCAATGAAATCTTAAGCGTCTTTAATTTTTTTGGTGAAAATATTTTAAAATGCCTTTAAACGAAGGCTATGTCCTCACTACAAAACAAACGCCACAAAGGCAACAAACGCAACAAAATTTGGCGACCGCCAAGCGCGCCAAGCAATGCAATAGCATGGTGGTTGACTCTGCCAAGACGCCAAGTTTTGTTGCCTTTGTGGCATTTGTTGCCTTTGTGGCGTAGTCAGGACATAGCCTTATAAATATATGTATAACGAATGAAGAAAACAACTTCTAGTAAGCAACTAAAAATAAAATTTAAATGTTTATTTAACACAACTTAAAAACAAGTTCTCATCATAAAGTAATACAGAGTAAAATTCTTGGACAAAAATAAACATTTGCAAAATATCATCAGTATTCTTTGAACTAATTCTGATTCGTTTAACAAAAAAATATGATTTTTTTTTACAGAAATATGTTTTTAAGGAACTTATTCTTTAAATATACGATTCTTTTTTTTAAAGAGCTTGTTTACTATAAATCGTCAGATAAATTTTAGGAGAAAAGTCTCCTTGTTTCAATCTCAGTTGGGTTTTTCGCTGTTTTTAATTTGTTTTTGTAAACTTGGTTTGTAATTTTTGCTATCTACAGCTGTATATTTCACATTATTGGTTTCACTCGAGATTTATTAACAACCTTCTGAAGGATACAGACCTATAAAACCGTCAATTGAATGTCAGATTTTTCAGCATCACACATGATTTATAAAAATAGATATATTTTAAATAAACTAAATTTTAAAATTTATAGTAAAGTGGAGTAATTCCGCTTTGGAAATAAAGATTTATAAATTAAAAAAAGTTACAAATTTAAATTTTAAAATCACGCGTGAAAGCAAGTTTACACTTTAGCCAATACGCTTATCAATTATAGGATTATTGATAATGGGAGTTAATTTAGTTCGACTGTAGGCTATTACATTTTTAAAAATCTGGTTCGCATTGTAACGTTAATTTTTCATCGCATTACTAACAAAACTATTTCTTAATATTTGTAATTTTCCAGACTTATATCCAAGTTCCTGGACTCCCACTATTGTTGCTTCGATTGTCGTCATTGGATCCATACTCTCCATCATTGCTTTATCCATCACTCTATTTATATTCTACTATTTCAAGTAAGTATTTAGCCGTTTATGTTTTAAATTATGTGTGATTTTCATTATTTTACAACATTTTAAATAGAATTGACCATATATTTGAAATTGATTACCGTCGTTTAATGGAATTTACCGAGTTGTCAATTGAATGTAACGTATTTTAAGTAGAAATTACCTCATTTTATATGGAATTTAAAATGAAATCAATGCAGAAACTAATATTTTAAATAAAATTGGTGATATTTTAAATAAAATTGGTGATATTTTAAATAAAATTGGTGATATTTTAAATAAATTCGGTGATATTTTAAATAAAATCGGTGATATTTTAAATTGATTACCGTATTTTAAATGGAAGTATTGTCAATTGAATTAACGTATTTTAAGTAGAAATTACCCTATTTATATGGAATTTAAAACGAATTGAATGCAGAAACTTAAGGTTAAATCGAGCAACTTTTTTGACAGCTTAAAACCGTAAATTTATTCGGATTTCTGTGCATTGTATTATAGAGTGCCTCTTATTAGCTTCCACACTACGTTTATAACGTAAAAAGTGGAAGGTTTTATAATCGTTCAGTCCGTCTGTCTGTCCGTCTGTCTGTCACCCACTTTCACAGAAAGAACCACAAGTCCCACAGACAACTGGGATACGTCATTTTAAAGCAAAAAATCAGATTAGGCTACATTCCAAATTTCATTAAAAAATTTAAATTAGAAGTTTATTTAAAATTTAAATAACTAAATTTTTTTTTATCTACATTGAAATAACATGCAAATTCTATTTTTATTCATATTTTCACTGTTGTCATCCACAAGTCCCACAGACAAGTGGGATACGTCATTTTGAAGCAAAAAATCAGATTAGGCTACATGCCAAATTTCATTAAAAAATTTAAACTAGAAGCTTATTTAAAATTTAAATAACTAAAAATTTAATCTACATTGAAATAACATGCAAATTCCATTTTTATTCAATATTTTCACTGTTGCCATTTCGTTAACGTACGAGAAACTTTTGTTAAAATAAACAAGTAGGTTTGTAACAGAATCTGTCACTTAACTCGCTTCCACATATTTGTGTTTAACAGGAAAAAACGCGCCAAACACAACATTAATTCTATATTTAACATTTACAAGCTAAATTTGGCTAGTTTCATTTATTTTATTTCGAAAATTCAATAATTATTACTTATCGTTTGCAAAAATTAATTTATATTTCAAAAAATAAATATGTAAATGTAATATGTAAATATGTAAAAGATATGTCACAAATAAAAGTGAAACTTTGCATATTTTTTATGCCAAGTTAGAATTCTCTATGCATCTTTCTACATACATATATATAGAACCATTAAAAGAACTCTATTGTGATAATACAACAATCCAAACCGAATTATATCACATAAATAAATATTTTTTCAAGTGTGTTTATTTTTATTTTAACAAAAGTTTTCTCGTACGTTTAACGAAATGGCAACAGTGAAAATATTAAATAAAAATGGAATTTGCATGTTATTTCAATGTAGATTAAATTTTTAGTTATTTAAATTTTAAATAAGCTTCTAGTTTAAATTTTTTAATGAAATTTGGCATGTAGCCAAATCTGATTTTTTGCTTCAAAATGACGAATCCCACTTGTCTGTGGGACTTGTGGATGACAACAGTGAAAATATGAATAAAAATAGAATTTGCATGTTATTTCAATGTAGATAAAAAAAAATTAGTAATTTAAATTTTAAATAAACTTGTAATTTAAATTTTTTAATGAAATTTGAATGTAGCCTAATCTGATTTTTTGCTTTAAAATGACGTATCCCACTTGTCTGTGGGACTTGTGGTTCTTTCTGTGAAAGTGGGTGACAGACAGACGGACAGACAGACGGACTGAACGATTATAAAACCTTCCACTTTTTACGTTATAAACGTAGTGTGGAAGCTAAAATACACTTTTGAAAAATATTTATTTATGTGATATAATTCGGTTTGGATTGTTGTATTATCACAATAGAGTTCTTTGAATGGTTCTATATATATATATATGTATGTAGAAAGATGCATAGAGAATTCTAACTTAACATAAAAAAAATATGCTAAGTTTCGCTTTTATTTTTAAAGCATCAATTGTACAAATTATAAATTTTTTGAACTGTAAATTAATTTAACAAATTATAAATAAGTGAATTTTCGAAAGAAATGTAAATGGGAAATTGTGGCGACAAAAATATTTATTAAAAAAGATTACATCATTATTCTTCGAACTTCAAACAAATTTAGCAAACGATAAAGTCTAATTATTAAATCTGAGAAAGAAGATTAATGAAAATAATTAATTTTGGCGTTTAAAAGTGTGAATTACAAATAGCTAAAGGCCCTGTTTTTATTAGAATTAAATCACATTTGCCATTCGCAACAATCGCTCGAGAAACTTTAATTCTTTTAGACAATAAATTAAAATAAATTTATTTTTGCAACATCGATCAGTTTGAAATGACGTCAAATATATTTCACTACGGAATCCTTGTATGGTGATATGAAATGTTTTCATTCTATTTAAAAGCGAGGAATATGACATATTTATTCTTTAAAATATAAATTAATTTTTGCAAACGATAAGTAATAATTATTGAATTTTCGAAATAAAATAAATGAAACTAGCCAAATTTAGCTTGTAAATGTTAAATATAGAATTAATGTTGTGTTTGGCGCGTTTTTTCCTGTAAAGACAAATATGTGGAAGCGAGTTAAGTGACAGATTCTGTTACAAACCTACTTGTTTGTTTAGAGAACAATACTCAAAAGACATGGCGTCCATCAATGCTCAATTTGGACACACTTGAAAAGATACATTTACTAGAACCCCACTATGCAGAGTTGTTTTGTCTTACTCCATTGCTTCATTAGTCTATTATGTAATTGAAGAGCTCCCTAGAATTTGAACCAAGGAAATAATTAATAATTAAATTTTGGTCTAATTCGAGGTTAACTTTGTCACTCATAGATTCTTAATTATTTAATCGCAGAATATGTCAGCCATATAAGGCACGGCCTCTTCAACTATTAAGGCCGAAGAAGCTTTCCCAAACAAGCTCGAGGACGCAAATTTTGACGTCATAGTTCCGAGTGACGCTGTTCCGAAAATGAAGACAACCTGTCTCGGAAACCTGTTCGGAACCACTCGTTCACGGCTGACCACAATTTTAGGGTTCCGAATGCGTCCGAACTAGTTTCTCGATCTTCGGCACTGAGAACAGTGACGTCAAAATTTCTGTCTACGCTCATGTTTGGGAGAGCTTCTCTGGCCTTGTTATTGAAGTTGGCCGTGCTGAGTGGCAGAACGTGCTAAGTGACAAAAAGGTGGAAATAAGAAAATGAGCTTTTAAGTTTTTAATTTACACCTTTAATCCGTTAAAATCGGTATTTTTAACGGTAAAAACTATGTAACTTTAAGTTTATGAAAAAATGGGATATTGGTATCTTTAAAGGAGGGAATAATATGTTCATCGACACTAAAATTTCAATTTTTTTCAAAAATGTCACTTAGTACGTTCTTCCACTAAGCTCTTCAATTGTTCCATAAGGGTGTTCCAAACAGCAAACAAAATTTCATAGATTCACGAGTGTTACCATTAAATGTATCCTTATTCCAAGAAGAAGTTCTAATTTTACAGATGCATTAAAATTGAAACTTCTGTCTTAAGGGGAAGCTAAAGACCCAGCATCCTTCTTTCACTTCCCATGCTGAGTCTATGGGACAGTTCTTGGAACACACTGCCTTTGTTTTTAGGTTTTTTAACTAGCAATTTTTTGCATTAGGAAGTCCAGGAAGTTTTCTGAGGATCCTCGAGCTCACTTTTTCATTTTATTTAGCCAGATTTTTTTTTAATTTGAAATAAAAAAATTCCTGCTATTTTTCCAACAAATTAAGACTTTTCACTGAACAATAAATGCTACAACATAAAATTAACTTCTCTTTTAGAGTTTTACGATAGAATTTGCAGAAATTATAAAAAAAAGGTTTGAATTTTACGATGTAGCACTTATTTTTCAGTAAAAAGTCTTAATTCGTTGGAAAAATAGCAGGAATTTTTTTATTTCAAATTTTAAAAAAATTGGCTAAATAAAATGAAAAAGTGAGCTCGAGGATCCTCAGAAAACTTCCTGGACTTCCTCATGCAAAAAATTGCTAGTTAAAAAACCTAAAACCAAAGGCAGTGTGTTCCAAGAACTGTCCCATAGACTCAGCATGGGAAGTGAAAGAAGGATGCTGGGTCAACATAAAATATTTTTAAATAACTCATATCCATTAACTTTATTATTTTTCTACAGATAATAGTTTAGGAAAAATGATATGTTTCTAAAATTTACTTGGCAGCTCTTTATTAAATTTGTAAGATTCGGTATTTTAAATGTCATTAGTTTACGGCTTTTTTTCTGCTAGATCATTTTTATGACATTGTCAGCCTGTTGGTTGGAAATAATGAACACGTTGTTATTTATTTTTTAAAAAAATACTTTTATTACTTATACTTTTATACTTTTTTGTGTTTTATTCAATTTTAATGCTTGTATTTTATTTAATTTTTAATGTTTGTATTTTATTCAAATTCAATGTTTGTTGTCTATATTTTATTCGATTTTAGTGTCTTGCCTCTGCTATGTAATTGAAAATTTTCTTTTCTGTATAGCAGTCTAATAAAAATAAATAAATTACACAAAATCAACGAAAAATCTTAAACTCCGTGCTAGCATAATATAATTCTTAAATTTAAGAGTCCAAAAACAATTGTTAGAGAAAAATAAGATGTACAGTTGAAG
The DNA here is from genome assembly GCA_019343175.1 of Oedothorax gibbosus. Taxonomy (NCBI): domain Eukaryota; kingdom Metazoa; phylum Arthropoda; class Arachnida; order Araneae; family Linyphiidae; genus Oedothorax; species Oedothorax gibbosus. The sequence goes on along the minus strand of CM033276.1, from coordinate 38,302,441 downwards.
TCATATACAAGAAAATAAAGAATGTTTAAAAAAATAAAACGACGTAGCCCTAGAGGTTTTTTCAGCAAGAAAAAGACAATTTGCATAAAAATAAAATGTAACAATGTATATTTTTCGAGCTTAAGAACGAAACGTCTTCTAAAATTGAAGTATTCCCCAGCAAATATTAAAGTTTATTTTCTTTAATTAGTTGGAAAAACAACGCACTTTTTAAAATATATTTGTTTAAAAAATATATTTACATAAAAATATATAGCTGTAGGATTTGGCTGGGTTCATAAAGTTATATTATCCCTAGAGATATTTTATATATATTTGTTTTGGTATTTCTAGAATCTAGATATTATCTTTAAGCTGTGATTCGAGATTATCAATATAATTTCTTTTGATTAACAGTCACTGTTAAACTAACATAAATTATATAATTTAGTAATTTCGAAAAAATTTATACAATTTGTCAATCATGGACGATCAACAAATATCAAAATTCATTTTAAGCCTTTTAGAAAATCATTGTAATTAAATTAAAAAGTTGTTTAATTGTGTCATACGAGTAATTACTAAAAAAACTGGTGTTACATGCATGTTTTACCGAATAATTTTTTAAAAACATTTTGCAGTTGTTTGAAATGCAGCCGATTGAAAGTTCACAGAAATCTATCTATTGCTCTTCTTCTCAACTTGCTGATGTTGATTGTGACGTCATCACCTGTGCTTTTGAATTTCTCTTATAAAAATATGGTAAGTAAAATAAAGTTAATTAACACTTAAATAATAGTTATGCATGCAAACGAAGTTAAAAAGAGCTTTTTTAAGTGGTGATAATATATTAGCTACCACAATGGGCGTTTATAACGTAAAATGTGGAAGATATTATAATCGTTCAGTCCGTCTGTCCGTCACCCACTTTCATAGCCCAAACTACAAATGCTACGGACAAGTGTGATACGTCAAAAAAAATCAGCGCATCGAAATTAGAATACATTGAAAATTTCAGAAAAAAAATTCGAATTCAAAGTACTTCAATTACTTAAAAAACTGCAAAATTGAATACTCATTTAAAAAGCATAGGAAGCCATTTTTATTAGCATTAAATCACCATTGCCATTCGCAACAATCGCTCGAGAAACTTTAATTCTTTTAGACAATAAATTAAAGTAAATTTAATTTTGAGACATTGATCAGTTTGAAATAACGTCAAATATATTTCACTACGAGATCCTTTGTACGTTGATATGAAATGTTTTAATTCTATTTAAAAGCGAGGAATATTACCTATTTATTCTTTAAAATATAGATAAATTTTTGCAAACGATAAGTAATAACTATTGAATTTTCGAAATAAAATAAATGAAACTAGCCAAATTTAGCATGTAAATGCTTAATATAGAATATCAAGAATATCAATGCTGTGTTTGTCACCTTTTTACCTGTTAAACACAACTGTTGTGTGAAAGCGGGTTGTGACAGATTCTGTTACAAAGCTACTTTTTTATTCATTACTACACTTCCGAAAATTATTGCTGCCGGAATATTTCCGTGAATGGGCATGTTTCACGCCATAGTAGCAACAGTTCGACGGTATTGAATTCAGTCTGGCCTTTCTGTAATGGCATTTTCTTTGGTGATAATTTGATATAATTATTTCTATTTAATGCAAAATATAGAAATTGGTAAATGATTTTGTACATTGTATGTTTTTACAGCGATTTCTTCAAATTTTTTATTTATATTTTTCATCATTTTTATTTATTTTCAATCTTGAGTAGTAATGAAGCTATACAGATAAATAGTATTGCTTGATTTCTATTTTAAAATCATTTGTGAATAAAATAATAAACAAAAATATTTATATAACTTTGTTCAAGTTAAGCACAAGTTAAGTTTAGCTAAATTTCAATGATAATTTCAAAAATATTCGTGATAGACAAGTTAGATTATCAATACAATGGTAGAATAAACTTTTATAAGATCAACGGGAAAAATTAAAATTCTAAACTAAACTAGTTAGTTTTATAATGCTATTAAAAGTATATTACTAAAAAAAACTAATAATTGGCTTCAAATAATTTATTAACAATTCCGGTAGTAAAACTTTTTAAAACACAAACCCAGCAGCATACGCTTTAAAGAAATAAAAATATATTTTTAACACATAATTTTTAATATATTGTATCATAAAGGCACGCAAAATAATATTTTTATCTTAAGAGAAAATATTATTTGAGGAATTGATAATAAAACATAAAATATTATTCTTTCTCGTCCAATAAACACAATCAATCAATTCACCTGGGGATCCCGTGAAAGCTGGGAAAATCCAAAGATAAATCTGTGGAGCCTTAAATAAATGACATATGAAAATTCCGTTAAGAATTTATTATTTCATATTGCATTGCAACTGAATATGTGTGGCTTTAATAACATTTTCAAATATAATTTTTCAAATATTTACAAATACAAATATTCAAAAAATACATAGAAAGAAGGATATATGAAATCCAATTTTTTACTAAACTAAACAACTCAATATTTGTTGCTTTATTAACATGTTTTAATCTAATTTTTAAAATAATTACAAATACAAATATTCTAAAAATACAAGAAAGAGATAAGTATTAAATCCAATTTTTTACTTGGATAAACATTTTAAACTTTGGCAACCATGAACAGTTATAGTTTGATTTGGATAAAGTTAATTAGATTATTAGTAAAGTTTGCTGGGGGAAAAAAGAATATCAAACATATTGCAAGCATAAATTTAAGTTTTAACTTTAAAATAAGACTTATTTATGACTTTAAATAACCCGTTTTTAATGTAAGACTTTTTTTATTTTAACAAATAAAAATATTCTACTTGTAATTAGTACACATACTGTTGTTGTTTCTAATGCCACTCGGTAAACCGAGCCCGGAGTAGAAAACTACCCGATTTTAAGGCGAAGTGGGGCGGCTTCCGTTTTTATTGAGCGCCACAAGGGAGGAAGTCCAGACTTTTGCTCGCAGCATGACACATCCGTTTTACAGGAAGGTCCCTTTCACACATCCATTTCACTACACTATCGGAATTTTGATCCAGATCAAAGGCCGATAACCCCCTGATCTGGTACCTCCAGAGGTATTAATTTGGTAGGGAACATGGAGGACTTTGTGACCACGACATATTTAACGTGCCCAGCCACCATTAGCAACACGGCGGTCTTTAGTCGAATACAAGCCCGACCCAGCAACATCAGAATTGCGTGCACCGCCGAGGACAGAACCCACAACCTTTCGATGCGAGCACGACGCTTCACACGACTGAGCTACCGCGGCTCGTACACATACCTAAAAGTTGTAATATCAAACTTCCCCTGAAAGTACTGCGAAACTATCATTGCTTTTTCCATTTTTCTAATCTTAATAATCTCTCCTCAAACGAAATAGTTTTATGAAATTTAATTTTTTTAATAACAAATAAAACAGCAGCTTTTTTTTTAAACAAACTGTTATTGAGCCCCACATGGACATTTTCTTGCACTTTTGGTTCAATTGTTTATGATTAAAATGGAAACTGAAAAACGCTTTTTTAAAACAAATGAATTTTTTAAATGATTCAGTTAAGATTTCTTTAGAGATAAATGTATACCAATTTCCATAATTCTTTTGATGTGAAATTAATGTTTTTTCATTAAAACGAGTAAAATTAGCATACATTCACAATAATTTAAGCGCTATTTTTAAACTTTGTCGCTATATATTCTGGTTAATTAACAAAAAAGATTACATTTGAAATTTAATTTTTTAAAAAAAATTCTAAATAAATTTCTCTTTTTACCTTGAAAACTATTTTTAACTTATAATCGTACAAAATTCAACAACAGCTATGTTATTATAAGTTTAATCGTAATTCAAGAGCTTAGTGGAAAAACGTGCTAAGTGACATTTATAAAATATTGTGATTTCGTGGTCAGTGAACATGTTATTCCCTCCTTTAATGATAACAAGATTCCCCTTTTCATAAACTTTAAAAAAAAATCATATTTTTTATCGTTTGTAAGTACCTTTTTAATGGATATGAAGTGCAAACCAAAAATTTTGAAGCTCATTTTCTCGTTTCCACCTTTTTGTCACTTTAGCACGTTCTTAAACTAAGCTCTCCAATTATAAATGTAACCGAAGATTCTTTACCCAAAACTGACAGATTGATTTTTTTAATGAACTAATATATACAGCTGGAATGCCATTATCTTTTTAAGTTACGATTTAATTGTTACTATTTCAATTTCACACAGTTTACTATTCCAATCATAACACAAAATCTTAGAACTATTTATAACTATTTACGATTCCTTTTAACCCTCAGGGTAATGGGACAGAATCCCGTGGCCGAAATCCCGCGAGACAGAATCTCGCATCCCATAATCTCGGTTTCGCCCCACTGTGCTGTGAAGGGAATTACTGCAATTTTGTGTATATAAATTCAGATTTCGTACTACAGCCTACAACTGCACAAAGAATCATTTTTTGTTTTTAATTAATGCTGGCCGTAGTGAGCCTAGTGGTCAGCGTCTCGGTCTCGGGATCGGAAGGTCCTGCGATCGAGTCCCGGTACCACTGAAGACCTACCGAGTATATGCGGAGCACGTGCTCGTTAAATCTGTTGGGTCCGAAAGTCCTCTAAGTTCCCATACCAAATCAATACCTCTGGGGGTGACAAGCCAATTCTGGGGATCCTCTAGTTGGCCTCTGTCTCTAAAAATTAGATGGATCCACTGATGTGTGTGTGTTGTCTGTTGTGTCTGTCTTACTTGACGAAGGTTTATAAGCGGGTCGCTGACCAAGCACACAAACCTGAATATATATGTCTACCAACCAAGAACCAACCTAATTAATGCTTTATAAGAAATTCCCTTTATAAGGAATGAAGTAGCGTCTCAGTGCCTGAGAGATATTGTGTATCCGCCTCATAAGCCCAAGTTTGCGAGTTCGAGCTCCGGCTGAGTCGTCAGATTATTTGGATGGGAATATTGAGGGCACGAGTCATATGATTATGTGACATTTTAAAGATCACTTGAGTACCTATTTAACTTGGTTTCTCTCGGCAAAATAAAATCTCAGCATATTTTAACATCCACAGAGAGATCAGATTCATTGTAATCTGAGAGTAAATATTGGTAGCGGGAGTCGCCTAAATGGTGCCACAAAAAATGGCTCTCAATTCTGGGGAATATGCCGAGTCTGCAAAGGCTTAGCCGCCAATAAGGCAGTCCCGTTGGAAAAAGAGGGGGGTATAGTTTCAGCATGAATTAACATTGAGTAAGTGGTTTGTTTGTAATCTGTTTGGGCTTACTAGGGTTGCTTGGCGACTTCCTGACGGCTTCACTAATTTTCTCGCCAAGCAACTCTCTCTTCATAACTCTATGCATATCACGCTTAAATAATTCGCACTCATTGACAAAGTTATCAGAGATATCGAAAATGTCGTGGAATATCTAGAAATCAACTTAATCAATGAAGCCGGTGTTTCCAGTTTCAAGTGTTCTATTTAATGATAATGATTTAACTAAAAAAGTATTGTAACTTAACTTTTTATATTAATTATCAAATTCATTATTGTGATGTTCTTTGTGAAAATAAGTATCTTTGGATCGATTTTTAATATGTATTTTTTTTGTTTAGTATGCTTTTGTGTTTTTTCAACATTTCGAAGAACAAATTTCTTTGTTGTTGATACAAAGGAGAACTGTGTCATTATCTTTTTTTTACAGTGATTCTACATTAAATTTAAAATGCTTTATTATGTTAAAAGGCGCGATGTGATCACACTTTTGTCATCTTCATTGTTCAGTTAAAGTGCCATTTCTAGCAGTTAATCTTAACGAAGCGATAATTTACATTAATGGGCTTGAATCGATTTTTTTAAATACTGTTTGATACATTTTAAAAGGGATTTCTAATTACTTATATTTTGCAAGTTACATTAGGAGAAACCTTTGATGTTCGAGTATCTTAATTAAATTTCCAAGAAACACTTTTATTTAAAAAGGTGGTTGACTTTTTAATGAATAATTTCTTTCGAATTGATATATACCTAATCAGTTTAAATAACTTCAAATAATTTTTTTTTAAAAATTGGTTAATTTAAAACTAACGCTATGATATGTATCATATGCGTCTCTAATTTAAAAAAAAAACAATGAAAATTGTTTCTTGTGAATCAACATTTTTTTATGTAACTATGTAACGTAACTTTTTGTCATTTTAACTGTTTTAATTGGGACAGACGAGATGGTAAGACCGTGTCCTACCCAACTTATAAGGCCAGAGAAGTTCTACATGATGACACTGCCCTGTTCGGAGTATCACCATTTCCGAAGAAGAACAATAATTAACTTCCTCGCTCACGGCTAATTTTACTTTTCGGGTTCCAGTAGGTTTTGAGGGCAGTTTTATTGTTCTTCTTCGGAACAGCCATCCCTCCGAACAGGACGGAGAAATAGTTTCTCGGGTCTTAATAGTTGAGTAGCCGGTGGTGAGGCCCGGGATTGGTGCCTTGTATTGTTTTTACTACAAGCTTCTGCAAAGCTTAGAAATTAAGAGATGCAGTTTCTGATGACTCAAGATTTAACCCAATGTCGAAAGGAGGAACTAAAGAATGAGAACTAAAAGTTTTCATTTCCAAAATCTGAATTATAAGAATATTTTAGTTTTCTAATCACAATCGCAATCAAATCAGAATAATCGATTTTCATGCCTGGCTTGAATGTGTTGTTTTTAAAAATAAAATTTAAATAATTTCATAATGCTTACCTCAATTTCATTCGTTAACCTTAAAATATAAATCTAATTCATTAAAATTTCACTTAATTCCGGTTTTTGAGTGTTAAAATTCAAATTTCAAACTACTAATTATTATTTATTTAAAAAAAAGGATAGTAGGTCTTCTTTGAAGCCTATAGGGTATTGAAATTCAAATATTTATCTAACTGCGAATATATGATCCATAGAATAAAAAAAATTGCGTCATAATAAATGCAATAAACTAATATTTGTAAAATATTATATTAAAATTTTTCATCAAGAATGAATTATCTCTTTTAAACTAAAGTAACAAAGTGGACAGAAATCCATTTGTAGTTTCCTTATTTATACTCTTACCAAATTATTGATTAAAGTCATTTTACTAAATTATAAACACAAGCTTTAAAATGTTTATTTCAGCTTTCAGGTATGGAAAGTTAGAAAGAAGAACACAAGAGAAAGTTTCGTTTCAATTTTTCATTAAGAGCAATTCTAAATTACAAACTGTTTATTTTGTTGAGTTAAATTAAATGGTTCTCCAGGCATCAGTAACAGCCATCACAAATAAAAAAAATCTGTATTTTGTTTACCAAGTTAGAACATTTTTTAAATTACCATTGTGGTTCTTCGTCTTGTTTTTTCAGGACTGGCTGTGTAAAGGAGTGCTGTCCGTCCAGCTCTACTCTGCCCTGTGCAGCATCAACTGGATGTTCATTGAAGGACTCCTTCTGCACTCCCGCGTCACAGTGCACATTTTCAGGCAGGACGCACCCTTCAAGCTTTACTACTGCATAGGATGGGGTGAGTGACACCCACAGTTATATTATATAAAGCTTAGGTTTTCTGAGATAGCCGCCATTATTAACCGTCACACTAATATTAAGTCACAAAAACGGTATCCACATGAACTTAATTTCAATAAGTTCAAAACTTAAAAATATATATAGCAGCTACAATTGGCGCACGTGTAATTTTCTCAATAATCTTATGACGTCCTACAGGAACTGGACACTAGTGTACCAAATTTGAAGTCTGTAGTTTTGTTTTGTTTCGCATCTATTGAGCATTTTTATTACTATGATATTCGAATTTCTATTGACTATCTGAATACTGGGTGTTGTCTGTTATTACTGATGGTAACTTTTAAAAAGGTTTTAATCTGTTATTATCATTTTTTTGCTAGTGCTATTCATATAAAAATTAGTATTATATTTTATAGATCTAAATTGTATTCTATCTTATGATATGTTCTATTTTGTAATAACAAATTGATTATATAGAAGATGTGTTGTTACTTCGGGTGAGTCATTAAGACCGACAGCCTGACACACGGACCAATGTTCAAAATCACTTATTTCGAATCATTTCGGATATTCGACCCCATCACAAAACTCTTTCATTACTTTATATTTTATTGCATATATACAGTCTCTCTATATTCATTGCATATATTAGTCTTTAACATTGCATAAATAAGTGTAAAGGAAAGCATTTTCAGATAGTATTTTAAAATTATGAACAAAAATTTTAAAACATAAACGCATGCCTAAGTTTTACTCATTTATCGTTTCACACAGATTTTTATGGCGCATGATATCACATTATCACTTTTCAATATCAATCCTATATCGGAAAGTGATTACTCAATATCGTGTGTGGATAGGGTCGAGTTTTCAATCCAGGTATTTTCATTTCCTTACGCGATTCCATACAACCTATCCCAGCTTTCCATTAGTCCGAGATTCAGAAACATATTTGCGTTCCCTGATTAAATATCACACTCTCTACTTTGGGGGCGTAAATATTTTGCAAGGTAAATATTTGTCGCCAAGAAAGGCAGCCTTCACTTTGTTGGCGACGCTAAAGCTAGAGTTATGTTTAGAACTTTGAATAAACAGGTTTGATTTGGCTGGGTTTTTAGCTTGAATTAAATGACAGTGTTGACTGATGTTTAAAAGAATCATCAAGCAATGTTTTTAATTAAATTGTTAAAATCTCAAAGTAAAAGAAATTGGATTGCGTCAACTTATTTTTAAAATTATCCAAGTTACGTATGCTTTGTACGATAAACATTTTTATTTGTTGTTTTTCAATGATTTATTTTAAAGACAGACTAGGGGCAATTACCTTTTGATAGACTATTGGCAAATATCAATAAGATGAACTCATTTTAACCGCGTTTTCTCTAAAAATGAAAACAAAACAGCGGTAATTTTCTAACTCTGCTTTAAATTGAGAATTTGAACGGAGAGTGGTTTGTTTGTTGGGTAGAAGACAATGTTTGACTTCACAGAAAAGTATGATGTAGCTATAACATCACCGTAGGCGTGGTTGTTTCTGTTGTCCATTGTACAAATAAATATCATCTATTAAAACAACCTTTTACCTACCTGGTAACTCTGATCTCAAGTAGCAATGATCTGCAAATTGAAATAAATAATAGAATCTTCATGGCCAATAGAAGTTTTTATGGCCTCAGAAACCAATTTAAGTCTATGTTTATTTCTGTAAACACCAAGCTGAGCATTTATAAAACTTTAATCAGACCTATTGTCCTATATGGAAGTGAATGTTGGACCCTCAATAAAACAGTGGAAGAAAAGTTGCTAATATTTGAAAGGAAATTATTAAGGAAAATTTTCGGACCTATTCAGGAGAACAATGAGGGGAGAATTCCTTACAACTATGAAATTTACAGAAAATTTGGCAAATTTGGCGGGACCGACATTGTGAGAACTATAAAAGCATCCCGAATTAGGGAATTATGGGTCATCTGTACAGATGTCCCGATGATTTCCCCACCAAAAAAAGTGACTTTTTCCAAAATTGAAGGTACTAGACGTAGAGGACGACCACCCACGCGATGGTTAGACGATGTTGAAAGGGACCTCAATCTAATAGGAGTCAACCGATGGAGAGCCATTGCGGCTAATAGGGCCAACTGGAGGATTATCAGCGAGTCAGCCTTGAACTGCAAAAGGCTGCTGAGCTTATAAAGAAGAAGAAGGAGAGTGGTTTGTTTGTTGTGTAGAAGGCAATGTTTGACTTCCCAGAAAAGTATGATGTAGCTATAACATCACCGTAGGCGTGGTTGTTCCAGTTATCCATTGTACAAATAAATACCATCTTTTAAAACAAAAGGAAATTATATACACGTTATTAGTGTAACGTCGCTCTGGAACGTCATGATGGAGGGGAGGGATGTGTGAATTGGGCCGCCTTGGCTCAGCAAATGTTTGTTTAGAACTAATTCCCGGTCAACAACCAACAAGGGTTGGCAGTCTCCACCAATCCCTTCTGCAAACGTGGCAACTAATAGCATGTATTCCATCATTAACTGATGAAAAAAGTTCTAAAAGTACTAGAGTAGCCTACTTTCCTGTTACTTTAATACTCACATTAATTCTAATAGTACAGATAGACAAACAGACGGACAAAAGTTTAAAAGAAAGATGTCTGATATCATACATATCAAACAAATGGATAATTTTTAAAAAACCAGACAGTTACAAAATAATTTTAAGCAGAACGTCAAAGGACAGATGGCTGAAAATGTGTAGAGAAAGACGGACAAAAGAATATGCGATAGGTGTCCGGTGTCGTTTCTATCTAACAAGAAAATTCTTCATTTTTTTATTTCTTTCGAATTAACAAAAAAGTAAACTAGGCTAAATATGGGTTTCCGATAACTAGGCGTTTCTTTCCAAAGACTGATTTCATACGTTCAGTGATTGCTCCACACCCAGCCAATAATATGATTATAACCATAACCTAACTCTAGTGACTACCCCCCCCCCCCCCCTCCAGCTAATAATATTCTTTCTAGTATACTGTTTCTAGTAATTATTAGAGAGAAAGAGCTTTTTTGTTCAAAAAAGGTTTTATCCACAATGAAAAAATGGAAATATTCAATATCTGTTTCCTTTCCTGACTTTGATCAAAGCGTAAATTCCCAATATTTCACATACATTCCTTTTATTAATTTTTAGTTATTTCGGTAAAGCATTCCAACAAATCTTCCTAGTAATCAGCGACACACCTATGAATATACTGAAGTCTAAATATCTTTATATTTTTATCGAATATAATTATAAGAGGTTAGTTTGCTCAATAAGCACTCCGTGGTAATCGCAAAAGGAATTTATAGTGATTCAATTAAGAAAGAATGTTATGCTACATATCAACATCATATTACAGCCTCATGAACTTATTTCAAGCACAATAAGGACCTAGACCAACGATCTAGAAAAAATAGACCGAGCATCTAATGGTATGAAGGGAAACAGTTCAGTGGCCCCACATGAATTTCTGTATTGACAAGAAGGTTTCATTTTTTTGCGACTTGTAGCTTCACATTCGGCGTAAATATTACTTGTTTTTGAAACTTTGAAAACACGCTTCACATTGCGCCAAATCCTCGTGACTAGGCTATTGATCTGTAAGTATTCTTTCCCGTTCAGGTTTTCCAAAACTCTTAGTTGTGTACCCATATAATTTTGCCCCAAAAGTATAGATAACGTCGCTAATTATTACGAAGACTGGAATTCCGGGAATAAAATATGAATCGATTATTTTTGTTTTACTTTCTTATTTAGTGCCTCATATATAAATACGCACATTGGATTTCATTTGGATTTATTTTCCAATATTTTCTTCATTATTAAACTCAATTTACTTTTAAATAAAGTGACGCAATTCCACGGTTTTTAACGCTTCTCTCCATAATCACACTGCACATCTAAATATATATTTTGCACATCTAAATACACTGCTGAAAACAATTAGGGGAGCACTTTGCGTACTTTTGTTAACTTTTTCAAATCCAAATTTTTATTTTTTATTCTAAAAATCTAAAATTTGTGAAATAGATTCATTATGCAACCAGAATGAATTGGTAAAAAACAGGAGAGGGGGGAAAACTTAATTTTTTTAACTAAAATTTAAGGGGGGAAATTGGAATCATATTTTTTGAATAAATTATAACAATAATTTTTTCAAAACTTTATTTGTTAAAAAAGTTAAAATCAATTTTTAAACATCTAACAATGCAAGCATGAAGAATTTAAGGTCAATTTATTTAATAAATTTTGTTGTAATCGGATTTTATTTTACCATGTTTTTCATAATTTAATTTAATTAAAACATACAGTATTTAATTCTTCAAAAGAGTTGATTCTTCCATCGATAAATAAGTTTGAGGTCAACTTAGTGGAGGAAAAAATCGCAAGCTGATGATTCCAAATGGTATCGTTGGGGATGAAAGGGATTAAACCATGCGTTCCCCTAATTGTTTTGAGTAGTGTATATATTTCTCTTGCGTGAAGAGGCTAGATATAGACAGTTGGAAAACGATTAAATTATCAAATTACTCTTGAGTGGTTGGTTGGTTGGTAGACATATATATTCAGGTTTGTGTGCTTGGTCAGCGACCCGCTTATAAACCTTCGTCAAGTAAGACAGACACAACAGACAACACACACACATAAGTGGATCCATCTACTTTTTAGAGACAGAGGCCAACTAGAGGATCCCCAGAATTGGCTTGTCACCCCCAGAGGTATTGATTTGGTATTGGAACTTAGAGGACTTTCGGACCCAACAGATTTAACGAGCACGTACTCCGCATATACTCGGTAGGTCTTCAGTGGTACCGGGACTCGATCGCAGGACCTTTCTATCCCGAGACCGAGACGCTGACCACTAGGCTCACTACGGCCCCATCTTGAGTGGTGTTCGAATTTCTTTTTATTTCAATATAACCATTCACTCTAGTTTGCACTTTACTTTTGGTCGTTTAGTGTTTGATTGCATTAGAGCGATGTTTGCAGCTGGAACAATGTCAAGACAGCGAATCTGGGGGCGGACGAATTGATCGTGTAAATGTGATAAATGTTTCTATTTCTAAGGCTCTTCAATATTTTGGCTAAAAGGGATAGTGTATCAACCGCTATTGTTCCAAGGGGTGAAAATGTTCCTCAAACCGAGGCAGGTTTAGACATGGAAAAGGGGTAGATAAGTTTAGTTTAGTTTGAATTATCGTCGCACTAGAGCTACACGATGGCTATTGGCGACGGGCGTCGTATTTTAGAACCACAGTCAAGTGACGAGCCGACACCTGAGTAGGCACCCAACGCAACCGTTAAGGGCGACATCGTACGCAGCGTTGGGACTTTGAAGGATATTTAACGTGCACTCCCGCCACACGGGTTATTATTCGTCGGACAGTTTTTGGCTGCACGGGCTGTTTATAGGTCGGCAGTTATTTTGGCGATGCCCGGACCCGAACCTGGGACCTTTCGCATGCTAGGCGGACGCCTAACCGACTGGGCTTCCTAGCCCCCGGGGGTAGATAAGAGATGGAAAACGAGAAGCAAATAAACTGACAAAAAGCGCCGGTTTTTGGCTTCAGTTACGCCGGCAAAAACTGATTCTTTGACTGAAACAGTTAAACCGAAAAGCTGTTTACGTCACGTGGCAACACATTTAGAACTTTATCGCTAAATGATAACAGAAGTAGGTGTTGATAAATCATTAAAATTATCCAAAAACTAGCGCCAAAGTTGGAGAATACGCCAAATATCTTCATGTATCTGACATACAGTCCTGCACAAAAGTTTAGACTCAACACAAATATGATGTTTTACAAATTAGTATTTAAAGAGGAGAATTATTATTTATTACACTTAAACATATGCACATCTATATTCAAAAATATAAATTTAGAAAATGAAAAAAGAAACATATGGCGAAGTAGCCGCAAAGATAGAAAAAATGACAAAAATCCGTTGCACATAAGTTTAAGCACAAATAATTTTTTTTTAATTTTTGGAAACACATGAAAAGTTTTAATTGTTGATAAAGCTTCCTCGTTTTTTATCAATTCCAAAACACGTTTTTTCATTGAAAGCACAAAGCTTTTTCAGGGTTGCAGGCTTGATATCGTACCACGCTGCTTCAATAGCTTCTTTAGGTTTAGAAACTTTGGTATACTGCTTTCCATTGGCATATACAACTTTTGTAAGAATTCCCCATACAATTTCTATAGAATAATAGTTGGGGCCATATGTAAGCCAATCGAGAACCGTGATTTTTTGGGCTCGAAACCAATCTTTCGTTGAGCTGGATGTGTGGATAGAGGCGTTGTCTTGTTGAAATTTCCAGTTAGGCCCACATAAAAACTCCCCCAACATTTACAAATTACTCTCGAGGGTTTCCTGGTATTTTTCAGAGTTTTGCTTCCCCTTTGTAAACGCTGAGGAAGTCTGGTCGTTTACAGAAAATCCTCCCCAAACCATCACTGACCCTCCGCCTTGACTTCGGCTAAACTAAGTCACATGACCTTTCCGAAGATCATGCCAATAGTAAGAAAACCTGTCGGAGCCATCCAGGTTCCATTTTCTTTTTCATCACTAAAGATTTTTTTGATGATTACCTCTAGCCATTTATCCCTATATGACGTGTGCTTCTGAGCCCATTTAGTCTTGCGTCTTTGTGATGAGACTGCAACCGCGGCTTACGTTTAAGTTTAGATTTTGTTTTAAATCCACATGCCACAATTCTTCTACGTAAAAGGGGTCTTCCTCGGGAAACCTTGTTGGCAATTTCAGTTTTAATCTGGTTTGCAGAGCAATTTCTGTTTGAAGCAAGTTTCCTAATTTGCCTTTCATTTCGTTTGCTGGTCGCCCTGGTTCTTCCAGACCTTGTTTTTGCCTGGTATACATCACCACGTGCCTAAAAATATATAAATTTATCTTTTGTATCGGTTCAGTTCAAGTGAAATATCAGAAACTGATTTACCTCGGCTTTTTAATTTCCAAATTCTTATAATCTCGGCAAATGAAAATTGCTTTGACTTAGGCATCATTATAAGCAGTAAAAAATATTCCATTCCCTTTATAGCAGCTTTGATACACTCCCCTTTGATAACACAGCCACTTCCGCTCAGGAATTTGCATAAACATTACATTTGTGTCTATACTTTTGAGGCATGGCAATTTTGCAAAATTTCGACTTGTTGATGTTAGACAATTTGATTTAATTTTTTCTGAATGTCTTTTTGTTACCCTTTTTTCTTACGAGTTTAACAATATATATTAAAAAGAATTTAGTGGGAATTAATGAATACTATCGATATTTTAATGAATTGCTTCTGCGTCTAAACTTTTGTGCAGGACTGTAGGTATATGTATTTTATTAACAATGAACAGGCAATCCAGCATATGTTTGAGATCGTTGTAAATAATCAATGATCAATAATATATACTGCTTGGCCTGATCAATATTAAGAAATCGCGATCGATGCCAGATACTTGGAGACAACTAATTGACTTTTCAAAATTTAAACTACAATAAATGCAATCAGCAAATTAGTAGCTTAAAAACCTTTAACAAAGCCGTAATGTGCTCATTAACTGGGTAGAACATGGAAAACTTTTCATTAAATCACTTGATTAAATTTTTTATTTGTTAATTAGTCAATTTGCGACCGGATTTGGGATATGCTCATTACCGCGTTTAAAATGTATGTCGCATAAGCTAACATGTATAATTACTGAAATCATAATTAATCATTAACTCATTAACTGACCATTGGTTAACGAAATAAATTTAATAATAATTTGCCTAACGAAATTAAGTTTTTAACGAGTGATTCTGAGCTCCTCTTTTCTCGTAATTGAGAGGGATGAGAAAGAGTAGACGTTCGCATTTCTTCAGTCATGCGCACAAGTTCATTTTGTTTTTATTAATTTGGTAATTTAATCTATTCCGGCTGTCTATATCTAGCTTACTTTAAGAGTTTCAAAACTTCCAATTACGCCTCGTAATTAAGAACCGCAGTCAAGGGACGAGGTCGACACTGAACTGGCATCCAACTGGGCTTCGAGCTACATCGTACGCTAATGCTGTCAGGATATTGAACTCCAAAGATTAACGAGCACGCCGGGCCCCGGATGGCCGAGTGGTTTCGACCATTACGCTAGCAGCGCGCTGTAACGGGTGCGGGTTCGATTCCCGGCTTCGCCCTGGGTGTACTTCCTTTTCTCTGTGACAGTAAAAATTCTTTCTGTGTCTGTCTTACTTGACGAAGGCTTATAAGCGCAGAGCCGGATTTCTAAATAGGCTAAGTAGGCTGTAGCCTAGAGCGGCGAATTTTTTTTGGGGCGGCAAATTTTACGATTAATTAAAGCGGCATTCGACAGAAAAAATATTTTAAAGATACGAATATTTTTAAGAAAGAAAACAAATAATTTACCATTAATGTGTAACTGTAAACCGTACACGTATATACAGTACTAATAAATATTTCGTAGCAAACATGGTCGGTGCGAGGGCAATTGCACCCCCTCCTCCCGGATTTCGAAGTTGAAAGAAAAATATTAGAACAGTTTAAAAAATTCGCCTATTTCGCTTCCGATTTAGTGGGTAAAGGTACATAGATGATTCTAATATGTGTATCTATTTTAAACAGCACGCCCCTGTTACATTAACATTGTAACAGGGGCGGCAAATCAATAGTAGCCTACAAGCGGCAAATCTTTAAATCCGGCCCTGTAATAAGCGGGTATCTGATCATGCACACAAGCCGGAATATATATGTACCTACCCTACCCCTACCCTAACGAGCACGCCTGTCCCAGTGTACTCGAGGAACCCCGTTTTATTAAGTGATTTTTTTTTGCCAACAAATAAATATCCGTCTATAGGATGTGGCCGGTTTTTAAATGCCTCGGTATGCGAGGCTGATTTTCTGAAACTAAAATATCGTTTATTTTTTGTGCTATTCGTTTAAAAAAAAAACCACTACAATTTTTCCCATTGCAACGATGCATAGCAACAATATGAAACATGTTGTTTTTGGAAAAATAAGTAACAATTTTGTAAAATAGAAATTTGTCTGATTTATTAAGTTGTATTTACAAGAAATAAATACTTGTTTGGTGTTTATAACTGTGTTTATTTTCATCTGGAGAACGGATAGTTCATTTCAAGGTATGCGTCCGTTTGTTTATAGCGTAAATGACAGATCCTGTTTTGAATTGGTTTTTGAATTGACAACATATCTATCTTATTCCTACCTCCCTGGCCGGGCTACTGTTATTTGCGTCATCCTGTAGGAACATTACTGGCTCAAAATTTCTCAGTGGCATTTATGATTTTTACAGTGAAGGACCAGGTTAAAAATTATATATTTCTGGGGCCCGGGTGGCCGAGTGGTTAAGATAGCTGCCTCCGCTAACAGTCTGCGCACTGTACCGGATGCGGGCTCAATTACCGCCTTCGCCCTGGGTGTAAATTATCTCACTGTGACTGAAAAATTCTTTCTGTGTCTGTCTTACTTGAAGAAGGTTTATAAGCGGGTCTCTGATCAAGCACACAATCCGGAATATATATGTATCAACCCTACCCCTATATATTTCTTCGTGTGTTTCAGTCCTTCCGGCGATCTCCATCGTGAGCTGGTGCCTCCTGATGCGGCAGTACCACGACACGCCTTGCTGGTCGGGGTACGGGGACCTGCCTTACATATGGGTCATCACAGGGCCCATGCTGGCCGCTCTATTGGTGAGCCTTTACACTTTGCTAGAGTCACTGTATATTTTATTGTCAATATTTGTACAGAGTCGTGACAGCCATGGCGAAATTAAAACACTCTATGGATGATTTTTTTTTATTTTTACTTCACAAAAATAAATTTGACCTTTAATGATCATATTTTAACAAATCTATTTGCACTAGAACTCAGTTATTAAAGTTTTCAAACCATTAACAACACCATATAGACTTAGCTGGGCGAATGATGTATTACATTTGGGGAAATTGTAATATTTTAATTGTATGAAACATAAAATATTTTTTTTTAAATAGTTAGCTTTTTCATTTTAAAATATCAATATAGCTTAAAATAGATAAATTGACATTGTTTCCGAAAATCAACAATATTTTAAAGTCATTTAAAGTGGATTAGAGTATCTTGCCAAATGGCAGAAATATGCCCAAGAAGGTTAAAACCACGTTCAACAAGAGGCTTTAGGTTATTCTGGTGAACGGGATTTCGGATCACTGTTGTCCTAAAAAACGATAGCTTGTTTCGGGTTGTGATAGGAAGCGTTCACCAACTCGTTAAAACTACGAAGTCTTCTGTTTATTAGTACAAATCGACTTTGAAAAACTAATCAAAACAATAATTAACTTAACAGCAATAATTAAACTTTGTTTTCAAGAAACATATCCATGGGGTGTGGTGGTTTCTCTGCAAAACGTTTAATACATTCAAGCGTTTAATACATTCAAACAGTTGACTCGAATTAATGTTATTTCGTGCAATAATTATGATTCCCGTCCTATTGTAATTACGAATATATTGTTATTTAGTTCTGATACGCTTAAGACAAGCAATGTTAACTTGCACGCAGTCCTGAACAAATTTCACAGGTTTAGAGAGGAATGAGGATGCCGATGTATTGGCAAAAGAAACGAGAGACCTCAATGAAGAAAAATTTCTTCTCGTCACCCTCAATGGCATTAATGCAGTGAATGCAGTCAATGAATACGTTATTCCATCCTTTAAAGATGACTTTGATTAGCCCCTTCCATAAACTTCAAGTTAAGCATATTTTTTACCTTTTGCAAGTACCGTTTTTAAAGTATCTCATGGGGCCCGGATGGCCGAGTGTTTTGGACCATTACGCTAGCAGTCTGCGCGCTGTAACGGGTGCTGGTTGAATTCCCGCCTTCGCCCTGGGTGTATATTCCTTTCTCTGTGACATTAAAAAATATTTCTGTGTCTGTTTTACTTGACGAAGGCTTTATAATCGGGTCTCTGATCAAGCACATAAGCCGGAATATATATGTATATGTATGAGTGAGTGATGATGATGAAAGTATCTCATTGCAAACTAAAAACTTTAAAGCTTACTCTCTCGTTTTCAGCTTTTTGACACTTAGCACGTTCTTCTACTAAGCTCTTCAATTGAATTCAGTTAGAGGACGAAACATGGCCTTATTTGATCTTCGAAATTTCTATACATAGACAAGACAACAACAACAATGTTTGTACTTCAAATTTCTTTCAATGAAAATTTTATTTTGGCCAATCAATACAAAAGTATTGCTGACGGGCATTACGAAAACAACTATGTAGCAAGGGTAAATAAGGGCCGAAATAATACGGTTTGTTACTTTGCGCAACTTCATTTCATTCGCTGAGACAACAAAACTTTTTCAATCTTACAAAATTCTTTATCTGGTGTTCTCTGACATTGAACAAGATAGGTTATATTTCACCAAAAATTTATACTGCAATAAAGAAGAATGCGTATATATGTCAACAAGTATTTACTTTGTCGCAATTTCAATTGTGTACCAACTTTTCTTGAAAAATATCTAATCCCACCTTCATTGTTGAAATTCTTCATACATCAATAATAAAAAAACCTTTTCTTGTATTTGATACGAAATGCAAGTTACATTTTAAGAATAGCTGTTTCATTTTTAAATATTTTATTCTCATTGTTAGTCGTATCTGCTCAACTAATTTTTTCTTACAAACACGATTTTTATGGTTTTAAAACCTTGTATAAACATTACTTCCTTGTTAGTTACAAAAAAAATCATAATAATAAAAAAAAATCGTAATAGCTATTAAAAGGAATGGTCAGTCCCATAGAGTTAATGCATTAGTTTTAAAATTAAAACTTATGCGAAAGTATGGCTTCGCGTATGTAAGCATTAATCTGGCAACTGGTATGAGAACAATCATAACATCCAAAATAAAACAAAATTGACAAGAAAATATAATCCAGTTATTTAAAAGTATTAATTGGTAATGTTTAAAATTAGCGTCGCCTTCTGTAGAAAATTTTGGAGCATTTTAAAACCTCAAAAATTAATAATTAAATAACCAGATGACATGTTCCCTTCTAATTAATTTTATTTTGCTATTCTGACGATCATCATACTTGGTGAAAAAGAGTTAACAGAGCACAGCAATACGTTTACGGAAGTTTGGATTTAAAAAATGATGCATTATATTTATGAAACTGACCATTCCACTTAACAAAGTTATAAAAAATTTCAAATATGGAATTTATCTTGGCGAAGGGGCCCGGATGGCCGAGTGGTTTGGACCATTACGCTAGCAGTCTGCACGCTGTAACGGGTGCAGGTTCGATTCCCGCCTTCGCCCTGGGTGTACTTTCCTTTCTCTGTGACAGTAAAAATTCTTTCTGTGTCTGTCTTACTTGACGAAGGCTTTTATAAGCGGGTCTCTGATCAAGCACACAAGCCAAAAAAAAATTTCAATTGAAAATGTCTGTACCACATAACCTATATTTTAATGACATTACATAGGTATTTTAAATTGTTTTCCAACCGTTACTTTTGGAGTGAATGCAACATATGTCAGCTTAAATTATTATTTTCTAAAAATCCTCTTATAAATCCTTGTTGTTTAACTATTAGGAAAACATCGGAGAAAATTCCACTGATTTTTTTTTTAGTTCAACTAATTATTATTTTTTGTGTAACTTGATCAGTAGAATAACAAGTAGAAAGAACGGAATCGTATTTTCTTGCACACCTCAAACTGTAACACTCTTATCTGGGATCAGAGTCAGTGTCAATTGTGTATTGTTTGGTTCGGACGGACAGACAGGCAGAATTCTTTTTCAAGAGTAATACCTCAAAATCCCCTTTTCCATCAAAGTAAGGCGTTTGCGGATTTATAAGGAAAATGGAATACCAAAAGTGAAAGGTTCTAAATCTCTCGATTCTAAAGCTGTGTTAAAGTAAAAGTTTCCAACTCGGAGACTTTTTTCTTTGGACATATATGTGTGAAATAATAATTGTATGTAGTTTTTCCTTTTATAGTTAACCCTGTGGCGTCACTAACATAAAATTGCATGATTTCAATCAGAAATTTTCTCAGTATAACACGATTTGAAATTGTTAAAAAAGTTACTTTTATTTAAAACTAGTTGACCCGACAGACGTTGTCTTGTCTTTACTATGCAATATTGAATTCTAATTGAAGGTTGATTGAAAAATCCACCGATCCGTGGCAAATGCAGCCAAAAATGTCCAAAGAATAATACCCCATGTGATGGGAGTGCACGTTAAATATTTTTTAAAGTCCCGACGCTGCGTACGATGTAAAAGTTGCATTGGGTGCCTAATCACTATCAGGTGTTGGCTCGTCACATGACTGTGGTTCTAAATAAAAACGCCCTTGACCAATAACCCTCTTGTATAGCTCTAGTGCGACGACAATTCAAACTAACCCTAACCCATACAACTGGATGGGAATAGCTACCCTACGCTAAATTTTTAACTTCGCCAAAGGCCGCCAGTGCCAATATTCAATTGGCCATATCATAGCTGTACCAAATTGACAGTTTCATAAACATAAAGTTTTTACGCTATACGTAGAGGGAATTAATATTTCTTAGAAGCATTCATCAGATCCAGAATAGTAATCGCCTTTACTGCCATGATGCATTGTAGCAATATCTTTACTTCTTACCATTTATAAACATCAATTAAATTAAATTCGGAAACAAAAAAAATCAAAAGATTTCAATTTAATAAATAAAATAATGATATTCAAATAAAAATCCTACAAATTAAACTCACGTGCTCTTACGTGCTTATACTTAATTTTCGTTGAACGTGCTCTTTTAAATTGAAAAAAAAAGTATAAATTCTAATCTTACAATGCTATTCCTATGGAGAAATCGGCTCACGTTTTGCACTCCTACACCCGTTCGGGTTCGAATTTCGAATAACTCATTCATTAAGAACCTTCTCCTAACAATAACAAACACAACGAAAAAAGAATTAGTGAAATCGGTCCAGCCGTTCAGGCGTGATGCCGTCACAACGAAAAAAATGGGACTTTAATTTAGACTAGCTTTATAAACCCAGCGTTGCACGGGTGTACCCTTAATAACCCTAATTAGTAGTTTTTTATGTAAACTTTTATTTTATACCAATTGATCTCCTCTACACTGGTCCACTCCATCAGGATATTATAATCTCCTCCCATTTTTATATGAGGGGTTGATTTTATCCAGGCCCTTTTAGGAGTTTGAGGGCTTTCTCATAGGCCCCTGTTCAAATTGCCAGAACAGCTATATTATAAATGGCCTGTTTTTATTTCACGATTAGAGCAAAACGAATTTGCCCAAATGTGGTAAACAGTCCACTTCATATTTCATACCCCGTGTAGAGGAAGGGCACTTTAAATATCCTCCAAATTCCCAACGCTACGTACGATGTGGCTCTTAAAAGTTGCATTGGGTACCTACTCACGTGTCGGCTCCTAACTTGACTGTGGTTCTAAATTACGAATCCCGTTTCTAATAGCACTCGTGTGTAGCTTTATTCGACGATAATTCAAACTAACCCTAACCCATACAACTGGATGGGAATAGCTACCCTACGTTAAATTTTCAACTTCGCCAAAAGCCGCCTATGCCAAAATTCAATCGACCATTACGCCATCTGAACATCAGAAAAAAAAACAGACATTCAGCCTCCTGCATGGTTGGAAAAGTTTTATAAAGTACAAATTCCTTATTTATGCCGAATATATTCCGGTTAACCAAAAGAATCGTGGTCGGCAATTTTACGCCTAATCTGGTAACACCGATGGCAACGTTTGGCGAAATTAGCAATTGCATTGACAATTTCTAAATGTTAATATATTTAAATCTTAAACGCATATAATTTATTCTGATGTTTTCTTATACTAATATTTACTTAATTAGATGCTTACTGATTTTAAATAATTATTTACTTTTTTAACTCAATTCTTCGTCATTTTAAAGCTTCATTTTTAGCTTCCACACTACGTTTATAACGTAAAAAGTGGAAGGTTTTATAATCGTTCAGTCCGTCTGTCTGTCACCCACTTTCACAGAAAGACCCACAAGTCCCACAGACAAGTGGGATACGTCGTTTTGAAGCAAAAAATCAGATTAGGCTACATTCCAAATTTCATTAAAAAAAATTAATTAGAAGTTTATTTAAAAATTAAATAACTAAAACATTTAATCTACATTGAAATAAGATGCAAGTTCCATTTTTATTCAATATTTCACTGTTGCCATCCACAAGTCCCACAGACAAGTGGAATACGTCATTTTGAAGCAAAAAATCAGATTAGGCTACATTCCAAATTTCATTAAAAAAAATTAATTAGAAGTTTATATAAAATTTAAATAACTAAAAATTTAATCTTCATTGAAATAACATGCAAATTCCATTTTTATTCAATATTTTCACTGTTGCCATTTCGTTAAACGTACGAGAAACTTTAGTTAAAATAAAATAAAAAAAATTGAAAAAAATATTTATTTATGCGATGTAATTCAGTTTGGATTGTTGTAATATCACAATAGAGTTCTTTTGATGGTTCATTATATATGTATGAAGAAAGAAGCATAGAGAATTCTAACTTGGCATAAAAAATATGCAAAGTTTCGCTTTTATTTTAAAGCATGAATTGTACTAATTATATATTTTTGAACTGTAAATTAATTTAACAAACTATAAATAAGTGAATTTTTGAAAGAAATGTAAATGGGAAATTAAGGCGACACAAAGATATTTATTAAAAAAGATTACATCATTATTCTTCGAACTTCAAAAAAAATTTAGCAAACGATAAAGTCTAATTATTAAATCAGAGAAAGAAGA
The DNA here is from genome assembly GCA_019343175.1 of Oedothorax gibbosus. Lineage (NCBI taxonomy): Eukaryota > Metazoa > Arthropoda > Arachnida > Araneae > Linyphiidae > Oedothorax > Oedothorax gibbosus. Next base: position 38,278,960 of record CM033276.1, on the reverse strand, counting down.
TTAATGAAAATAGTTAATTTTGGCGCTTAAAACTTTGAATTACAAATAGCTAAAGGCCCTGTTTTTATTAGAATTAAATCACATTGCCACACATGCCATTCGCAACAATCTCGCTCGAGAAACTTTTAATTCTTTTAGACAATAAATTAAAATAAATTTATTTTTGCGACATCGATCAGTTTGAAATGACGTCAAATATATTTCACTACGGATTCTTTGTATGTTGATATGAAATGTTTTCATTCTATTTAAAAGCGAGGAATATTACATATTTATTCTTTAAAATATAAATTAATTTTTGCAAACGATAAGTAATAATTATTGAATTTTCGAAAGAAAATAAATGAAACTAGCCAAATTTAGCGTGTAAATGTTTAATATAGAATTAATGTTGTGTTTGGCGCGTTTTTTCCTGTTAAACACAAATGTGTGGAAGCGGGTTAAGTGACAGATTCTGTTACAAACCTACTTGTTTTTTATAAATCTGGTCTGCAATTTAATGAATTTTTCCGCTGTTTTAAGTCGGCCATTTTGAAATTAGGTAGTATTTTTGGTCATTTCAAGATGGTAACCATCTCGGCAAGTGCCGGGGTTTGTTATCACTTCGACTTGGCGACATTTTTGAAAATTCGCCAAATCCGGCCACGATTCTTTAGGTTAACCTATACTCCTCCATATCATCATTTCTTACAATTTGTAAACATCAATTAAATTAAATTCGGAAACGTAATTAAAATCTAGTTAGGAAATCTGATCCACCATAAAAAAAAGGAATAGATTTAAAATCAACAAATAAAATAAAATACTGATATTCAAATAACAATCCAGAAAATTAAACCCACGCGCTCTTTTTTTTTCTTTTCTTAATTTTCGTTCACGCTGAACGCGCTGGAATTTCTTTAAATTGAATTAAAAAGTATAAATTCTAATCTTGCAATGCTATTCCTATGGGGAAATCGGCTCACGTTTTGCACCCCAACACCCGTTTGGTTTCGAATAAAAAGTATCCTATAGCCTATTCCTGGTTCTAAGCTACCTTCCCACCAATTTTCAGCCAAATTAGTTAAGCCGTTCTTGAGTTATAAATAGTGTAACTAACACGGACTTTCTTTTATATATATATATAGGTAGTAAATAGTAAGAATAGATTGAATATAGATTGATAAATAGTAGAAAGTAATGCTATTTTTAAGCATTACATAGTAAAAGACAACCATAATATTCAGGTATTTTTGATTTTTTAAAATTGATATTTAATCGATCTTGTTCTTCCAAAGTTATTTGCATAAGCCTGTTAACTGCCTTAGCTCATGTTCATATTTAATTGACTGATATTAAACAAAGGAAAAAGCCTAATTTTTAAATTTCTAAAATACTACAATAATTTCCAATAAGTCCACTTATGGAAGGAATCACGATTTTTTAAATACATAATGACGTCATAACTGGCTTTCTATGTAGAAAACTTAATGAAAATTAGCATTACATTTGCTTGTATATTATAAATATTCAATGTCAACTTGCTTTAATAAGTACAGAAAAATAAGGACAAGTCTCAGTTCTAGAGCGTTGATGTATGGGCAATTTAATGGCCCTCTGCATGAACCAATAGCAATCCTCCGTTTGTTAATCATACTAATGACTTTGAGGAAGGTGGGTTGCCACTTGCCCACGGTTGTCGTTCGTCTCTTTGAATTGTTTTAAAAAATACATGTATTCATTAAATTCTAAATGAGAAAGAATAGCTGTCTTTTTGAGTTTAATGGCCCAATGGTATCAAATAAAGATTGTGCCAAACACTAAGTTTTTCTTATTAGAAGGTTAAATATTCTGAATAAATATTCTGAATATATTTAAAAGTCAATAATATTGTATCAAATAATGTATTAAAAACCATCTACTTTCTTCAGGTCAACAGCATCTTCCTCATCGACATTATCCGAGTGCTGGTGACCAAACGCCGCGCCAACTTCGCCAACGAGACGAGCCAAATGCGATGCTCCCTCTACGATGGCGCCAACCAGCAGAAGATGTGCCCGTGGCCTCACGCAGTGCAACCCCCTCTTATTACATGTAGCAGAAAGTAAGGCATATACTTTTTTTTACGATCAACCATAATAAGAATCGCATATCAAATTCATCGAATCGAATCATCAAAGACAAATAAACACCACAGAACTGAACAATTTATATAGAACGAAATTAGTTACGCATTTTTTTGTTTAAAAAAATTAAATTAAGGTTATTATACTGTGTTAATTGTGTTCACAAATGGGTGTAAATGGGTTCAACCAACTGTTTGGAACAAGATTTTTAAATTTCAATTAGTTTTCACAAAAATTGATGTGACTAACTTCTTAGCGGGGTCATAGCAACTACCAATATAAAAAAAATTTAAAGCATTACAAATTTGAGGCAAGTTTGTAGACTATTGCAAATTCGAATACGAGATTTTAAAAAGATTTTCCCTGGATCGGCCCATGAAATCGAAAATATTTAAAAATCATAAAAACAAAAGCATAATTCATATCAGTTCAAAGATCCTAAATGTATGAAGATGATTCCATCATTTTTATCTTTATACGACAAATAGTTTTTAATATACAGCTGTTTAAACTCAGCAATTTTGACCCATTTTTGACTTTTTAAAATCTTTAACACAAAAGACAAACCAAAAAAAAGTAGACCCAAAGTAGACAATCCAAACAATATTGGTACTTTTCCAATCGAGGGTGGAAATCTTTGGCAACAAACGGAATTTTCTGTTGACAAAACACAGAATACACAGTTAAAGGGGCCGACCCAGCGGCGCAACGGTTAGGAGCTAGCCTTTGGAGCCTCTGGGTTCGGGTTTGAATCCCGGTAAGGCATATGGATGTTTGTGTTTGTCGAGTATATGCGGAGTACGTGCTCGTTAAATCTGTTGGGTCCGAAAGTCCTGTGGGCGGTCATTGCGCAGTTTCCCACGGGTACAGGTCCCTGGAGACTATTTCCCTCCCTTTCAGGGACATGACTAAATTGTGGAGGTGGCGATAGATGGCAGCATCTGTCTTATATGTGTGTGTATGTCGTGTCCGTCCTTCTTAACGATGGTTTATAAGCTGGTCTTTGTGACCAAGCACACAAGCCTGAAAATAAATGTCTACCAACCAACAGTTAAAAGTTACCAATTGAACTATTCCGTTTGGCTGCTGTTGTACATATTTAACGAATTTATCGCTTGCGCCCTCCAAATGGAAACGTACCTAAATAAGATTTTCCAAATCCAAATATTGATGGTAAAAAAAATATATTAAGGTTGTTTTTATGTCGATTAAACCCTTTTGCTAATTTTGAGAATATGCCCTGCAGGAAAGCTATCAAGGCCACTGCTCTGCTGTTCCCTTTACTCGGCATTCCCCATTTGCTCTTTTGCATCAACCCTAAAGACAATGGAACCATGGAAGAAGCATATATGATCGTCAACGCATTCGTCAAGTCATCGCAGGTGTGTGTGCGCAATAGAATTTTTTTTTAATTTTAAATTTTTAGATTTTAATTTTTGAATTTAAATCTAAATTTTCCCTTATTTGCAGGGTCTTTTTGTATCAGTGTTGTATTGTTTCATGAATAACGAAGTAAGTAACAGTATTTAAACAAATTATGTTATATCATAGATATCATAGTTAAAGTATTAGATTGGCAGATCACGTGACCTACAATGCTAACGACGGGACGCGCAAGGAGACCAGAATAAGAGTGCAACGGGGCCAGTGTTGCCACCAGTTTTAGGAGAAAAACACTACGAAAAAATACCATCTAATTCTAAAAATACAAAAACATGCGATAAAAATACTAGCAAAGCATCACGGTTTTTTAAGTCACTAAAAAGATTCCAAAATACAGCTAAAATTTTATGGTCTTGTTTTGTAATTTTAGAATTAAATGGTATTTTTTGTAGTGCTCTTCTCCTAAAACTGGTGGCAACCCTGGCCCCATTGCCCTCTTATTCTGGTCTCCATGCGCGCCCCGTCGTTAGCATTGGAGGTCACGTGATCGGCCAATCTAATACTTTAACTATGATATCTATGGGTTATATTCGCTATCCACAATATCTATTTAAAAATTATTGACATAGTGAAGTTTGCAAAAAAAAATTATGGATAAGGGATATTTTTCCTGAAGTAAACCTTAAAAATACCCTCTTTCGGGAATTTTTTTCCTCACTCAAATATTCCATAATTTTATTGATTTTTACCAAACAAATACCTCGCATACAGTCATACAGTATATTTTCTATAAATTTTAATATATTTTTTTTAATCAAAATCTGTATGTACATGCCAAAGACAACTCTTAAATAAGAGCCACCTTTATGGAATTTTTATAAACTGCTTAACTCAACTCAATTAACCCGGAGTAACGAAAGACGCGTACAATAATTATTAGATTTAAAATCGCGTCTTTATCGTCAAGAACTGTTAAAAATACAAGTTCTTAACTGCGACTTTAAAATCCGATCCAATCTATTGCTTAAGATATAAAATATATCTAATCTAACTGACAAGCAAGATTGTTGGTACTGTCTTTTTTGTTATTGTTGACTAAAGTTTGAAAATTGTTTTGACATAAGTAGCGTTTGCAACATTTACTTGCGTTTATTTTTCAGAACTTTAAAAATTAATTGTCATGTTTTCATTCTTGTCAGAAAAACAACGTTGAGTTTGGAGAAAAGCTAAAAGAGTGTTACTAGCTAATATTTCAGAAAGAACTAAATTTACTGAAAAGCCAAACTTCATTTTTCTCAGTTAGAACCATACTTTTAAACCATTTAATCATTTTGATAAAATTAAAGATTAAAATCTAAGATAACATTGAAAACATTCAAAACTAAAATCGGGAAAACATAGGTGTATTCATTTCATTAGAATTGTTAGCTCAATCTATTTAGTATTTGTGTTGTGCCACTTTCGTACTCAAGAGGTAACAAAATAAAGCATCAAGGAAAATAGTTGCATTACTAAACAATTCCTATACTAAATATGTAAATCAATACTAATTATGCATCCATCTTTGATACTCTTGTCAACAAATTCAGTCACAATTGTAGTTTTTTAATTTTATTTTACAAAAACTATCTGCACGTTCTAGAGCTAGATCCACTGCTATTGTCACAGTCCTACAATGGACGATTCGAACGAGGCGGAACTGGGTTTGCGAGCTAAAAGACTATGCTTGGCGTACCTGAAGCTGTAGCCATTCATGTTTCGACAAATTATCTGCAGGGTGGATTGTTTGTGGGGTTTAAGACAACTTTTGACGTAGCTGTGACGTCATAGTCGGCGTGACCGTTCCACTCATCCATTCACAAAAATACTATCTTTTTCAGGTACAAACAGCCCTTCGCAAGGCATACATGCGCGCGGTCACCCGGCGCAATCCCAACCACAGATACACTTGCAGGACGAGAGGCCTGTCGCAGACATCCGGCACTTATTTGTCTCACTCGGATGGCAACATCCTGGCGGATCCACGTCACAAGTTGACGTCATCATCTAAAACTGTCCTGCGCATGAAAGAGTTACCCAGTAGAGGAGAACTGTCTACTGCGAGATCTGAGTACATGACGGTCATTTTCTAGAATTGACTAGAAACAGCTTGGTTTCTTTTTACAATGACCGGTCATTTGGTTATTAGAATTTCGGCACCACAAATGACGGAACCTTAAATTAAACTTAGTGGTGCACAGCCCATTCAGAGGACCAACTGCTACTTCAACTGTTTCAGCGTACGAGATCGAAGGAAATGAGTTGCATTGCAGCAGAAGTCAAGAAACACTACTCATCGTTTAGTTTCCAAGCTACCTTGGTCCTTGGCCCCCACTTTTTTGATTAACTGAAGGGATGTCAAGCTGAGGAAATGTCGGAAAATGATGGCAATGGGCAAGTTTCAGGTCTTGTGTGGCACAGGTATACTGAATAAAAAAATAAATTATTTCTCGAGCCTCGATTGGTGAATCCATGTATCTTGGGAACATTACACCAGTTGGAGTACCGATCGTTGGAAAAGTAGGAATGAAAACTGGAAGTTAGTACGCCCCCTGAAGCAAGCCAATTATGAAGGGTAACACTGTGGGTTGCCGTCTGACAGATGATAGCAATTGTTTCCATTCTATCACCACCCTTCAATTTAGATCTAGGATGGAACGTTACCTTTATTCTGAAGGTGGAGGAGATTACTCCAAGACATCTGTACTTATGGTAACTACATTTGATGGACCGCAAGACTTTTTTACCTTCCCCTGTAGAATGTGCGGACAGTATGACAATTAGATGGACATCAATGTTCCCAGTGGCCTAGCTTGTGAAAATACCCTGCAGAGTGTACTCGGCCATACGGTCTTTAAAACAATATCATGGCTAAATGAGGTGTATATCGATACTCGTGTAAGCAATGGCTTAAGGGGGAATGGGCGCGCTGGACCGCGGGTCTCCACACTTAAGTGCCTCAGTGTTAATCCAATGGGGGAAAAAAATATTTTCTCTGCCACATTTCTCCGGCTGTATTGAATATTTTTACAAACGGTTTTTTTTAATAATAAATGTAGATAACTGACAGCTATCTTCCCACTTTTTGAAATTGCTTCGAATATTTTGTGTAAAATTATTTATTGAAAATTTAAAAAAATATTCGAACCAATTTCAAAAAGTGGGAAGGTCGGGACCTGTAAGTAAGCTACATTTATCACCTAAAGAATCCGCTTATAAAAATATTCAATACAGCCGGAGAAATGTGGCAGAGAAAAAAAAATTTTCGCCATAGGATTAACACTGATGCACTTTGCTTTGGAGACCCCCGGTAAAGCGCGCCCATTCCCCCTTGGTGATAGTCTGAATGATCATCACCCTCTCGATAACTATCGAACATCAGAACTTTTTAGTGATTAGTTAAATGTATTTTGTGATGACTTTGTTGATATTTTATTGGATTATCCCGATGATCATACGTTGCATAAAAGCACTGTCGTTTGCATAAATATCTTCACCATAAGACAAATGTAAACATGTCACTGGGATTAGTAATTTTTAAAGTATTCGCTGGATGTTCATTTTGGTACTTATGTATTTCAAAATGTATTCGTAAGATTTTTCTTGAAAATAGTTCTTTAAAAAAAATTCTTCGTTTCACAATGGTCATGTTTCAGGTGTTGAGTGGCAACAGAAATGCTGAATGAAACTAAATTCTTTCTCGAGCTTCAATTGTTGAATCAATCTCACGTAAGAACAGATCACCAATCGAAGGAAATGCAGTAATGAAATACGTCACCTAAAACAAGCCAATTTCTAAACATCCATTTTTAATAACATTTAACTTATGTGGTTTGAAAACATATAAGTGTTGCACGTGAATGTTCTATGTTTTATATGCATTTCAATGTGTTTATATAAATTCTAATTAATGGTAGTGTTTTCATTATTTATAAAAATGTTTCAATAAAGTTTTTCTTAAATCCGGTGTATATTGTATTAAGTTCTATTAAATAAGTATAACATGAACTTACCTTACTGATCACTAATATGCAAAAACAATGCGAAATTTTGTATACTTTTCTAGGTAATCAAGTAAAACTCCTTTCTGAGCTGGTGTTTAGACCATACATTAAATTTATTTGCAAAAAATCGTGATCAAAATAATATTAGCGTAAAAAGGTTTTTAGGACATATTGTTAATCACGCATACAGTAAAGGGTGGTAGTGAGGTAAATCGTTCCACTGTCTATTCTAGCTCCTTAGGAGCTTTAAACAGTCAATAACGCCTCGTAATTTAGAACCCTGGTCAAGTGACGAGGTCGACACCTGAGCGGGCACCCAACAGAACTTTGAGCGACATCGTACGCTAACGCCGTCGGGACTTTGGACTCCACAGATTTAACGAGCACGTCTGTCCCTGTGTACTCGGGCCCATCCGTGATGAGGATTTTTTCTACTATTTCCAGCACGGATCCGATTTATAGGATGACTGGCAGTAGTTGGGATTCGAACCCCCGCACTCCTGAGAAGGTTGAATCTCTAGGCTGATGCCTTAACCACTCGGCCACGGACGGGCCACGCATACAGTAACTTATCGAAAATACCAATGTTTCTAACACTTGCTCCAAAAATCAAGTGCTTAGTTTAACTAATTATAAATATAAACACTATAACTGCGTCGGCATGGTTGGTGGTTGGTAGACATATATATTCAGGTTTGTGTGCTTGGTCAGCGACCCGCTTATAAACCTTCGTCAAGTAAGACAGACACAACAGACAACCACACAATAAGTGGATCCATCTAATTTAGAGGACAGAGGCCAAACTGAGGATCCCACGAGATTGGTTTGTCACCCCCAGAGGTATTGATTTGGTATGGGAATTAGAGGACTTTCGGGACCCAACAGATTTAACGAGCACATACTCGCATATACTCGGTAGGTCTCTTCAGTGGGACCGGGAACTCATCGCAGGACCTTCCGTCCGAGACGAGACTGACACTAGGCTCACTAAAGCCCGCGTCGGCATGTAAACTGCAGTATTTTGACTAGGGGGGGGGGGATAGGGGTAGGTACATATATATTCCGGCTTGTGTGCTTGATCAGAGACCCGCTTATGAAGCCTTCGTCAAGTAAGACAGACACAAAAAGAATTTTTTACTGTCACAAAGAAAGGAATATACACCCAGGGCGAAGGCGGGAATCGAACCCGCACCCGTTACAGCGCGCAGACTGCTAGCGTAATGGTCCAAACCACTCGGCCATCCGGGCCCCTATTTTGACTAATGGTTTGGACCATTGTTGAAAGCATTCAATAACGTTAGCCTACAAGAAAGTATACTGAAAAAATGATTTTTCAGGGCAAAAATGGTCGAATTCATTGTTGTGGATACTGCAGTATATGCCATGTCCACGGCTGAAAAACTAAGCATGATTTTTTTTTCGTATTGATATTATAACTTAAAATTTCGTGGTTATATATAATGGCTAATATAGTTTTAGTTAATGATAAAATAAAGTTTTAAAATTATTATTTTTTTTGTCAATAGGGCTGCTTTGTTGGCGACTAAGCCTTTGCAAACTCGGCATATTTTCCAGAACTGAGAGCCATTATTTTGTGCCACCTTCTAGGCGACTCTCGCTACCAATTTCGACGCTCAGGTTACAATGAATCTAAGCTCTTTGTGTGAAGTTTTAAAATGAAAACCTTATTAACCGGCATTTTCAAAATAACCGACCTATAACCGGGATGTGCAGCCGAAAAGTCCGAAGAATAATACCTTGTGTAGAGGGAGCGCACGGTAAATATGCCCCAAAGTCCTGACGTTGCGTACGATATCACTCCTAAAAAGTTGAGTTGGGTGCCTACACAGGTGTCTGCTCGTCGTTTGACTGTGGTTCTAAATTATAACGTATGTTGCCAAACCTCGGGTAGCTTTAATGGGACGAAAATTCAACTCAACGAACCTTAATATAAAATAGTTTAGAATTTGACAAAAATAGCTTAGAAGTTCCTTTGGTGTTAACAATGAAGATATAAATAAAGTAACATTTGGCCCCCCGGTGGCCGAGAGGTGAAAGCGACGAGCCTCTCACCGAGAAGGTTCTTGGTTCTGTCCTTATCCCAGCCTTATATAGACGTATTCGAGCTGGTGGGAAAGAATCCTCTAAAAATCACCGGGGTGCCCGAGTACGTTGTGATATACGTGCTCGTTAAATCTGTGGAGTCGAAAGTCCCGACGGCGTTAGCGTACGATGTCGCTCGAAGTTCCGTTGGGTGCCCGCTCAGGTGTCGACCTCGTCACTTGACCAGGGTTCTAAATTACGAGGCGTAATTGGCTGTGTTAAAGCTTTTTAAGGAGGCTAGAAATAGGCAGCCGGAAACGATGATATTAATAATTAAGTAACATTAAATGGGGGTTCACAGTGTAAATCCTTTGACAAATAGACTTTATTCGATAACATCAAGCTTAGCCCGGCTATTAATTTTACACCTACATTTAACCATCACACTGCATGCTCTACATACTGCGCTGATTTTCAGATTCGTGCTTTTCTGCAATCTGGTTAACTTCATGGCCTACATTTAACAGAGTATTTAATAGGTTAAAATCCCTACTACGCTTCCGACTAAAATCCCATATGTATGTAGAACAAACGATGAAAATATACATTCATTTAGAAATACCAACTGCAGTGTAAACAGTTTTAAACTGTTTCCAATTTATGTGACGTTTGCTAATGAGCAAATACTTCCAGCTTATCGTAAAACTTTGCCCTAGTAATGCTAAGCATTTGATATATTTATTCGACCTTTCAATGCAGGTTTACAATTTTGGATATGGATTTTTGACTCACATTCGCGGGATTGGGACTTGTTTAGGGCCGTAGTGAGCCTAGTGGTCAGCGTCTCGGTCTCGGGATCGGAAGGTCCTGCGATCGAGTCCCGGTACCACTGAAGACCTACCGATTATATGCGGAGTACGTGCTCGTTAAATCTGTTGGGTCCGAAAGTCCTCTAAGTTCCCATACCAAATCAATACCTCTGGGGGTGACAAGCCAATTCTGGGGATCCTCTAGTTGGCCTCTGTCTCTAAAAATTAGATGGATTCACTTATGTGTGTGTGTGTTGTCTGTTGTGTCTGTCTTACTTGACGAAGGTTTATAAGCGGGTCGCTGACCAAGCACACAAACCTGAATATATATGTCTACCAACCAAGATAATTACGTTGGGACTTGTTTTATTTCATTTTTGCCTTTATAATACATATTTTTTATTTTAATTTTTTTTATAAAAGATAAAGTTAGGTATTGATATTGGGGAGATTCCCGTCTGTCTGACCGTACCTAATTTCAACTTCCGTTCTAACATACATATTCTTATTATTTTTATTTAAAAAGTATGACAGTAGAGAGAGACATATCCTTTTTTCAAGGTGATAAGAAAATAATGGTACCAATTTAATACTACAATCTTCCAGGGGCAGGTAAAATCTTTAAACGAAATTTCTCAAAATTTTGTAACATTCATTCAATCAGCTCAGTCTTGCTTCTGTTCTCCTAGGCCTTAGAAAATATCGGTAAGTAAGCGAGAAATGTTAAATAACTAAAACACTTGACTTTGTCAGTTAAAATCACAAATATGTACATTGTAAGAATCTATTCTGGATTCAACGTACAAAACGATCTGAACAATTGTTTTTGCTACATTCACCCGTGGATGGACTGTTGGCCGACCCGGCGGCGCAACGGTTAGGGAGCTAGCTTTTGGAGCCTCTGGGTTCGGGTTTGAATCCCGATAAGGCATGGATGTTTGTGTTTGTCGAGTATATGCGGAGTACGTGCTCGTTAAATCTGTTGGGTCCGAAAGTCCTCCAAGTTCCCATACCAAATCAATACCTCTGGGGGTGACAAGCCAATTCTGGGGATCCTCTAGTTGGCCTCTGTCTCTAAAAATTAGATAGATCCACTTATGTGTGTGTGTTGTCTGTTGTGTCTGTCTTACTTGACGAAGGTTTATAAGCGGGTCTCTGACCAAGCACACAAACCTGAATATATATGTCTACCAACCAACCATTGACTGTTCCCAGTGCTAAGGGATCTTAAAAAGTGCGACCAATTATTTTCTTTTACTCCAGCGAAACAGCGGAGAACATTCGCAATCGTACTAGCAAAAGTAAGTCCCTTTACAAATTGTCGACCAACAACAGGCCAAAGGCCCAGCACATATTTAATCAAAAATAAATTTTAAAAAATTTTACCAGCCTCCAATAACTGTAAAGATTCTTCTTGAATTCGTCTATACTCTCTTCGAATAAACAACATAATCTGGTAAAGTATTCCACTCATTGACAACTCTATTGTAAAATTAATGTTTTCTTACCCCTTTTTTTTAAGCAGGATTTTTTAATTTCTGACCATGTCCTCTGGTTCGACTGTTTTAAGTTGAAACCTAAGCCCTCCATGTCTCCCTGCTTGATGAACACTTGAATAACTGAATTAAATCTTGTTCTCAGTGTTATAGAAGTGTGGGTAGACGCGGGTTGACGCATTCCCCTACTTTCCAAGAAAATGGTCATGCGTCCCCTCACTTCTAATAACACTAAAATCCATAGCCTCCACTTCTTTTATTTACTTGGCTGTTATCAACCAACTTTAAACAAAAGAAAACAAGAACAACCATAAGCGTTTTATATTTTTTAGTTGTTCTCTCATTTAGCCAAATATTATCCGTCACTGGACTGTGATTCTAAAATACGACGCCCGTCGCCAATAGCCCTCGTGTAGCTCTAGTGCGACGATCATTCAAACTAAACTAAATCAAATATTATCATTGACAGCTTGTTTGTGCAAGAGCTCTAAAATGCAACATAACGGGGCCGTAGTAAGCCTAGTGGTCAGCGTCTCGGTCTCGGGATCGGAAGGTCCTGCGATCGAGTCCCGGTACCACTGAAGACCTACCGAGTATATGCGGAGTACGTGCTCGTTAAATCTGTTGGGTCCGAAAGTCCTCTAAGTTCCCATACCAAATCAATACCTCTGGGGGTGACAAGCCAATTCTGGGGATCCTCTAGTTGGCCTCTGTCTCTAAAAATTAGATGGATCCACTTATGTGTGTGTTGTGTCTGTCTTACTTGACGAAGGTTTATAAGCGGGTCTCTGACCAAGCACACAAACCTGAATATATATGTCTACCAACCAACCAACCCAAGCAACATAACGATCCAACCTTCTAATTATACAGGGTGGCCCAAAAGTAGCCTAACAGTTAGTTAGGTATACAGTTATTTATACAGAAACAGTTATTTTAAAACAGATTAAGTTTAGTTGGGTTGAATTATCGTAGAACTACAGCTACAGGAGAGTTATTGGCGACAGGCATCGTAATTAAGAACCATAGTCAAAAGGGACAGCTTTATTTGTATACATATATTTACATTCTTAATCCCGAAGGTGCTCAATTGTCTACCTTCGACATTGAGGCATTCCTGCAACCACTTGGTCCCGTCCTCTGGTGACATTTGCATATTTCTAGAGCATCAAACAAATAAACGGGGCCGGGATAGCCTGGTCGGTAAGGTCTAATAAACCGGAGATATCTCGAAATTAAACCAATCGAAGTCCACGAATTGCTACTCTTTGGATAAGATACACTGTAGTACGACTTTTTTTAGCCAACCAAAAAAACTAAGCACGATTATGTCAAATACCTGTTCTAAATAACCCAAAGTTCTTACCAATGGTACAACATTAACTCTCTGTTAGGCTACTTTTGGGCCACCCTGTATAAATTGATGTTTTTGTTAATTATAATACATATATGTATTTATTAACTTGTTAAGGTGTAGTGAAAGTCTGTAGAGAAGTGACTTTCTCAAAAAGAACAATATTTTTCGTAATGACTGACTTTAATAATTGAACTGTAGTGAATTGAAGAATGTATAAAATTCGTAGTTGCCTTTTCGACCGATTGCCATAACTTGATGAGATTGTGACTGTTTAACATCGTTTGTGCTATCTTACAGAATTCTACCGTTTTGACTTGTACGTTTGTGGTTTGTCCTAAATAAAAATGTCTCGTCCTAAGAGCAGTTCTTCAAACACAAAATAGTACAGTCTGAGACTGGTGGCAGCGCTTTTGGGATTAGAATTATATTCCCGCTAATTTGGACGAAGACGAACAACAAAAAAAACGTTGCTTCGATCAGGGAAATATAAAGTTTGTAAGTACCTAACTTGAATCTAGTGCCTGATATTCTTATAAAATAAGTAAAATTAAATTTTTTGATAAAATTATCATATTTAAAGTTAACAAAAGTTAAGCTTTATTTGTTGTAGAATTCTGTATAACTTGTGTCTAGCAGTTGCAAATAGTGTGTTTAAGTGATACATTGAGAACTAGAACAAATGTTTAATTGTACGATTTAAATCTTAATATATAACTGAAATTGAAGTTCGTTATCTTATTATTGTATTTTAATTAAGATAATAGCTGAATTTGAAGTGTGTACTGTCTTGCGGTTGTATTTACCGATTTAACACAGTCGTTCATTGAAAGCGATGTCAATATTGTCAGTTGAGGATTTAATTCTGTATATTTTTTAATGCAATTCTGGTTGCAGATATAAAATAATCTGTAGTAAAATTTATTTAGAGTGTTAATAGAATACATTTAGGAAATAAAAGTTTCCGTTATTTTAAATTCCGAAATATTTAGAATTTGTAGAATTCTGCATTAATCACGTGAGCATTGTTGTCATTGCCAACATAGAGTTTAATTTATCGAAACTTTATCTAAATAAAAGTTAGGGGATTTACAAGTTGGTTGTTCTTTTAAAAATTTATTTAATTAATGGCACGTGATTACTGCACGATATAATTCATTTAAAATATATTTGGAATTTCTGGCTTCGTTGGAAAGCTATTTTTGTAAGACATAAATATTGTCAGTTATAAGAATGCTAAATATTATTTGAAAAATAAATCTAGTACTTTCTTTGTAGTTATATTTTAGCTGAATTGAATTTCCTAAAAAATAAATAAAAATAGTTTACTGAAAGCATTTTGATAAGTTACCATTTGAATTGGGAAATGGCTTTCTTAGTTAAGGGTAGAAAACAGGACTTGATAGTAGTCTGCGAGGAATTAGGGGAAGCAGTTCCGCCTTCCAGTGTGGTTCCGGAGATAAAACAAATGATCTTGAAGAGTAAATTCTATGACGAAGAAGAAGTCAAAATTTTATTGGAACGTATTATCGAAGACCGACTGAAGCGGGAGAAAGAGGAAAAAGAAGAAAAATTGCGACAAGAAGAGAAAGAAGATAGAATTAGGAAAGAAGAGAAAGATAGAGAAGATAGAATTAGGAAAGAAGATAATGATAGACAAGAAAGGTTGACTATGGAGAAAATGCAACATGAACTGGAGTTAAAACGTCTGGAGTTGACTCAAAGAGAGTCTTTGCCCCAAACGAATAGAGATTTGGTAAGAAGTAGTCCGAAGATTCAATTGACCCAGATAACTCCTAAGTTTGATGAAAAACAAGATGAAATGGGCCTGTATCTCATAAATTTCGAAAGAAAAGCTGAAATGGCTCAAGTTCCGAAAGACGATTGGACTGCTTACCTGTTAGGTGTGCTACCTGCTGAAATATCTAATCTTTTGGCCAGAGAAACCACCTGAAAACGCAAATAACTATGAATTTGTAAAGAGCCTCATCTTAAAAAGATATAAGCTAAACAGTGAAAAACTTAAGCAGTGCTTTTATCGCCATTGGAAAACTCCCGAAAAATCTTGGAGAAATTACGCTCATGAGTTGTCTTGCTATTTCACAGAGTGGGTTGAAGACTTAGAAATATCTACGTTTCAACAGCTGAAAGATTTGTTGATAACCGAACAAATAAAATTCAGGGTTCCAGACGATATTAGAGAACATTTTCTAGATAGATGGATAAAAATGAAGACTCCCTACGAATTGGCAGAAATCATAGATGAGTATGAGAGCATTAGAGAGAGTTTTAGAAAGAAAGAATACCAAAGAAGACAAATAAATCACAGACAAATGAAAACGAGGGTTATCAATTCAAGGAACCTACAGAGGAAGGGAAGAAAAACCAGTGGGGGAAGAAAGATCCACATGTGGAAAAGAGTAACGAAGAGGAGTTCGAAAGAAGACGTCAACGTCGCTGCTATGAGTGTGGGTCGCCTTCGCACCTGAGACCTCAGTGTGATAAATTGAAGAAAGTTGAATATGTGGCCTCTAATGTTACTTCTAGATATGAAGAAGGTCTGGCGCCATATATTAGTCGAGGGAAGGTAAATGGAGTGGAAATGCCAATACTCCGGGATACCGGCTCGACCGTTGACTTGATTTGCCAGAAGTATGTCAAGCCCACGATGTATACAAACGAGAATGTGTGGATCAAAACTCCATTAGAAGAGGATATGAAATGCTTGCCTTTAGCCGAGGTAGAACTGAAATGTGACTTAGGCCATATAGTTACTAAAGCTGCTGTTCTTAGAAACTCATTAGACAAAGGAATGTATCTGTTGGGCAACAAAACAGCTGCAATGCTTAAAGAAGTCAAGCAGAATGAGTTTGCCAGGATTCACCAGGTGAATGCAGTTCAAGATAGAGCTCAAAAGAAAATTTCCGAGGATAAGTCTCAAAGCCCAGAAATGCAACAAATGGATCCGGAAGATGTGCCTGATCAGAAAAGGCTTGAAGAGCAGACGGAGGAAGAGGAGATTTTGCCTATGGCAGATTCCCTACATTCGGAGCTCGGACTTATGAGTTTATCTCCAAAAGAATTTATTGAAGAGCAACCAAAAAGTGAAGAACTGAAATCATACTCTCAAGAGGCTAGAAGTATCTCAAGCTCTAAGTCTAGATATGTACTGAACAATCAGGATTCATACTTCAGGAAAGAAGCCAAAAAGAAACAAGAGATTCGGTCTGACAAAAAGCGACAGTTAGTCTTTGGTGACGAGGTGTTGGTGGTAGAAACTTCTAAACCAATCGAGCGTAGGCGTGCTTCTAAACCAAATGTGTTTCTAAATCAAACGTGCGTGGGACCTGGAACTGTTATACAACAACTGTCAGATACGAACTATGTTGTAAAGTTTCCTGAGAAAAACGAAAGTCATGTGTACCACATAAACATGCTCAAACCGTACCTTAACCCAGCAGAAAACATAATTTGATATGCTTGCAAGAATTCTAAGAAGAAATATACCTAGGCTTCCTCCGATACAAAACTCAAACTCTTTGAACCGTCAGAAATTTTGGGAGTGGTTTTCTTAAATGCTCGGCTATCTAAGTCAGAAGGAAACTTCATCAAAATGCTGACAGCCTTATTATTCGTATTTCATAAACATGATTTTGTAAACTATATTCTATATCTTTTCTTGTTAACATATATAATGTATTGTAGAATTTAATTAATATAACTTATATCTACGTAGTACAGGCACTAGAGTTCAGTTAAGTAGGTACTAGTAGGACATTGACCTTGAAATGTGTACTTAAGACTTTGAACGAGTGACTGTGCAGAAAACTTTCCTCTTCGAGAAAAGTTTTCCTCCGGGAAGGGAGGAGTCTGTAGTGAAAGTCTGTAGAGAAGTGACTTTCTCAAAAAGAACAATATTTTTCGTAATGACTGACTTTAATAATTGAACTGTAGTGAATTGAAGAATGTATAAAATTCGTAGTTGCCTTTTCGACCGATTGCGAGAACTTGCTAAGATTGTGACTGTTTAACATCGTTTGTGCTAGATCTTACAGAATTCTACCGTTTTGACTTGTACGTTTGTGGTTTGTCCTAAATAAAAATGTCTCGACCTAAGAGCAGTTCTTCAAACACAAAATAGTACAAAGGAAAAGAGAAAAATAAGTGCGGGGGTGCACTTGCAACCGAATTGTGGGCATCTCCACTTTTTACTGGGCCGTGGGGAGCCTAGTGGTTAAGATCTCGGGATCGGAAGGTCCTGCGATCGAGTCTCGACACCTCTGAAGACCCACCGAGTATATGCGGAGTACGTGCTCGTTAAATCTGTTGGGTACGAAAGTCCGGTGGTCGGTCATGGCGCAGTTTACCACGGGTACAGGTCCCTGGAGACTATTTTCCTCCCCTTCAGGGACATGTCTAAATTGTGGAGGTGGCGATAGATGGCAGCATCTGTCTTGTATGTGTGTGTATGTCGTGTCCGTCCTTCTTGACGAAGGTTTATAAGCGGGTCTTTGTGACCAAGCACACACACAAGCCTGAAAATATATGTCTACCAACCAACCAACCATCCACTTTTTACTTCTACCACTGCTTGTTCTCCTATTTTCCAAGGAATACATGTTTAAATATATGACCCCTCGTTTAGAATTTTATAGCTAATTAATAGCGATATAGTTCTAAATAAGAGTTAATGGATCGTTAAAAGATCCAAACCCCCATCGTCTACGTATAGAGAATCAAAAAGTTGTATCCATGAACCTGCCATTGATCACGTCTTAGTTAAATTTCAACATATTTAATGATTTGATATAATCTAATAACTTATTTAAATATTCTACACATATGGTTGATTTACTAAAGTACAAAATTAGGAATGAGTTACTCTTTATTTACCTATTACTTTTCATATAACGACGAAATAATTGTTTCTCACGTAGCCTATACAGACATCCTAAAATTCAGAAACTGTAAAAGCTCTTTAGACCTAGAAATGGCCGAAGGCTCATAATTACGGTGATATTAAATTAACATCGTTACGATAAATATACCCGGAGGCCTAACTGATGGGAAGTTATGTAACTCCAACAATCGTTTATACTGCAAAGGGGGGGGGGGGGCGTAAATAAATATTATTACATAAATTTAATTATGTATTGATCATTAGAAAGGCGTGCTATAGGTATGTTCGGACAAATAAATGTCGTTATTGTTCAAAACTGAACTTATTCATTTTCTTGCACAGTAGAAGTGGTAGATGTTAACTCTTGCCTTCAGGCATCGCCCGCAGCAAATGTGCAAAGGAAAAATTGCATCTTATTTCAAACTATTATTATTATTATTTGCTTTGTGTTTTTTGTTTTTGTTTCATAAAAGGTATTTAAAAAGCAATCCGTAGATATTGCTTTAATGGCAATAAATTGTTTCATTTTTGCTGTATATGTTGATATGAAAAGCTTTGTTTCTTCGTTTCCATTTAACATATTTATTCTTCGAACCATAAACATATTTACCAAACGATAAGGAATAATTATTAAAATTACAAAAGAAAGTAAATGAAAATAGCAAAATCAAGATTAGAACCAGATTCTATGTTTGGCGAATTTGTTTCTAAGGTATATATTATATATCGTGTATGGAAGCAAGGGGCCTAGTACATGCTGCTTTCATAATCTTATTGCGATAAATAATACGGAGCAGACACTTCGACAAAAGCACTGCTCCCGATTCGCTAATACCCGAATCCATCGTTTGCTCGTTAATCGTGGGCTCTAACCATAACCCAATGTGCTCTTTGTAGTGCGACATGCGAGCGTATTACATGCACCGAAAATGCTAATAAGAATCATTCATCAGATTTGCCTACACCGTTGAAGCATTTCAAGATGTAACTAACATTTTCAACAATGATAAATCAACTTCTATGTCGTTGTTGGTGTTAAAATGTTGCACTACATATTGTTGAGACGTAATACCTCAACAATTACGAAAAACTATTAGAAAGGCCAAAATTGAAATATTGGTGCAGGGATGGTCAACAAAAGACCAGGTGTATCCATAATAGTAGTAGTTAGTTTGATAGCTACGATATAGACGATTTGTCAAAAAACTTTTTCAAAAAAAATTTCAATTTTTTTTTCAAAATGATATAAGAAACTTTTTCAAAACCATATCAAAAACACTTTTTCAAAAAAGTGTTTTTCAAAAAAAAAAAATTATCCCGGCCTGTTGTCTGGAAACAAAAAGTTTTAAATATGAAAATATTTTTCCGTGAACATTTTTAAAAGTATATTTTATCAAAACATTTTTCAATCGCAAAAGATTTTTTCGAGGAGCTAAAAACTTTTCTGCTTCTATATTCTGTATATGTGTATAATATATTTATACTTAGTAATTAATTAAATATTTGCCTTATGTTAAAAAATCGATTAGCCTTACTTCAATGAGTAAATTCTAAGACCTGAGTGTTATTCTTATTTGGGGTTCAAATTACGACGCCCGTCACCAATAGCCCTTGTGCGACGATAATTCAAAACTAACCTAACCTTATTTGCGGTTCACAACGATAAGTTGATTCGGATCACAATTAAAACTTTGATAAGCCTCACGAATGTGTGGCAAAGGAGAGTTTGTAACATTCTTATTTCTTAACATGGCGCTTCATGTTCTTTAAGACTATTTTTTCGTCCCATATCCTATGTATGAAAGGCCGCATTGGCAAGGGATATAGTAAATGTCCCAGGCATTAAAAACTTTAAAAAGATCTTTCGGATAGGACTACTTCTATTTATTGTTGTACAAGAAATAACTTTCCATACGAACTTTTTTTTAAGAAACAGATTGTCAGAAATAGATAGTTTGAACTATTGGTATGTTGGAGTTGGTGTCAGGAATTTTCAAAGTACAATAAAATAGTTTATCAGCAGAACAATTTTTATTAATAAGAATTTACAATAGAAATAACTATGCACACTACACTGAAATAGTCATTTTGAATACAACTAAAGCTTCGAAAGCACTTTCTTCCCCTACCCCATCATGTACTGGTTTTCCAAGAAATGGCGTAAACGTCATTTTCTTTTTTTTATCCCTACTTGGGTTTGGAAAGCAATTGCAATTAACCTTACAGCAAAGCCTCAAACAAGGTAGGTTTAGAACAACGACGTCCACACTGTTTCTTGGAAAACCACACAAAGAGGGTAGGGGAAGCAAGAGCTTTCGAAGCTTGCATAGTAATCGGAAGGACTAAAGCCACAAATTCATATTCCATTGTGCTTTAAGATCCTGTGCTTCTTGAGGTGACTCGCATAAGCAAATCCCTTCCCGCACACATCACACACGAGCGCACTCTGCGAATGTTTGCAGGAGACGTGGGCTTTAAGGTGCCCCACCTGCACAGGAGCAAAAAATATATATATTACCAAATGTTAAAACATATTATGTACTCTAAAAATAGTAAAACTAATAGTAAAATAGAAATAACACAGTCCAGAAGTCCAACTCACACCCAATCACATCTAGGAATGCCCAGCGTTGTTATTTTTATTGTTAACTAGCGAGCATTGTTATTTTTATTGTTAACTAGCAAATAAATACCCGTTCTCGGCACGGACTAAAAAAAAAGTTGTAATCGATCCAAGTATATGTACCAAATAAACCATTCTAGAATAATAAAGTTATGTTATTGTTTCCGCTCATTATAAAGTATAAAATCATGTTACTTATATGTACTACCTTAAAAATCCAAAATAAAAATATATATGCTATAAAATGCACGCATAAAAGTCATCGTAATTTCACAGCAAATTTATTAAAAATGGCAATGGTTCCACTCAGGGACTCATTGCAGGAAATCCTACACAGCCCTGATTGAGTGGTCAAGACTTTCGAAGGAATTTAGTGACTCTTTATTCCATATCCTCACATTTTACTGTTTGCAGTATTCATGGACACGAGAACAACAACTCTAAAAATAATCTAAATAAAAAGTTTTATTTAAACTTGGTCATTTTTAAAGCCCTTAACTATTACAAAATAACAAAGTGGAAAATAATCGAGCATACAAGAATCAAACGGACCAAGGCAGAATATATTACTGCCATTTTTGCTGTAACGTACCATTTTATTATGCATTTGCTTTATTTCTAAAATAAAAACGGTGTACCTTTTGCTTTTTTTATTAAAATTTTATATTTAGTGTTATAATGATTAAACTTTTGTTAAATATTGGTGTTATTTTTTATTGGGATTACTCGTGGGAACTGCTCACTTCGCAAACATGTTAATTTATGTCTAAACGAATATAACTTTTTTACGCACACAATTAGAAAAAAATCCATTTTTGTTTAAGTGAACTCAAATGAAGAGTGCAAGAGAAAAAACCCTTCATAGCATAGAAATATGCCTGTATCACGCGTCTTTGATGATGATAGTGAGTCATCGACTAAACTGGTGTAAGGAAATCGGTTTCTCACTTGGTTCTTCTTTTGCGGCAACCCTGATTTACGCCAGACACGAGTTTCATGCTTGTACCGTGAGAGAAGAAGCAAGGAAGAAACCGGTTTCCTGTCACCAACGTCCGCCAAGCAGATATAATTACGGGAAGATTAATGTGTAATTAAGGGGTTCTTCCCCTGGACTCTTCAAACATAAAATTTCCCCCTATGGATTTCTTTTGGTGAGGAAGGGACCGTCAAAGGTTCGCTCGGGTTTGTACAACCTCTAATAAGAGTGATTCTGTAGACATTGTTAAAAAACCCTGAACATCAAGCTACCCAGCTCACCTGGGAAGCAGTATACTGGCAGTGGGGGCACTTGTAGATCTTTTGACCAGTGTGGGTCCTCTCGTGCACTTTTAGCACATCTTTGCGGTAGAAAACCTTGCTGCATCCGGAACATGGAAAAGACTGGATATTGAACAGGTTGATCATATCTACAAAAAAAAAAGATTTGGTTAACATAGGCATCTTATATCTATTTGAATTGTTTTAGTTTCAAAAGACCTTGATACATGGGTGAAAGCTCTGAAACATTTTTACGGAAAAAGTTTATAGCACTGAAGGGGGGGGGGGGAGTGTTAGGGAGGCACAAAGTGATGCATTTTCGATATTTATTGAATTATTCACAGAGCCCTGCATTTCAAAACATTTTGAACAAATCAGTTGAAACTGGTGATATCTCCCTAGATCAACATAGGTTAAATAGGATTTTTTTTTTAAAAAGAAAATGCTAAAACTAGGAGGCAGTATATGTTTTTAACTTTTGGAAAAAAATTACTATAAAAGACAAGGATGGAGAACCAATACTGAAAACCTTAGTAACGCAGCCTAAATATTTAATATTTTTCTAGCATTTACAAGTATAAATGAACTTAAATATAAGAACACAGTAGAATACTAACTCCAGTGGCAAAATGTTATATTTTTTTAAGGGTGATTGGTAGGTACTTAAAAATAACCCTGAATATTGAATACTTTAATAATAAATAGTATTACTAGAGAAAGGAAGATATATCCAGTTTTGTGACAACAACCAACAACCAGACAAAATGCCATTAATAACACTTAATTGCCACTAATAACATCAAATTATATAATTTACTGGAAAATAACCAATAACTATACGTAAATGCATCTTTATATCAATTTATTTCTTTGTCAGTTTCTTGCTCGGTTTTCTTTGTTTTTATTTTGTTGTATGTTCAATATTGAAGTAAAATTATAATCATATTTAAGTTCTTCATAATATTTCGAAAATAAAAGGAGTTTAAAGCACCATACAAGCTAATATTCTTATCAAAATTTTGCATTTAAATTTTTATATATTTTCACAATTTTGTACAAGTGGACCACTCTCGCTTATCCGGCTCATTTGGTGGCAAAAAAATAGCCTGATTAAAGAGTGTGGTTGGTTTGTTTAGGACTGGACTGGGAGGACATTCATTCCTCTCCCCTTTTAGTTTCGGACTTTCTTAATGTCAATACAGTTTCAATGATCTGGTCTGACTCCGTCAGACCAGATTGGAATTAGTAACAACAACAAAATATGTCGCCCTACAGGGTACCTGAACTAAATAAATCAGTGCCTTTTCCATCTTCTTCGAGGCATTTGGAAAAGATGTCTTGAGATATTGATGATGGCACAGGATCTTTTCTGGTGGTTTAGTTTATTTTTTAAATCCTTTCTGAAGCTTTTTCAAAACACAAGTTGTGTTGTTTCCTTGGAAATAGCCTCAAACCACTACTTGTCGCTACATCGGCTGTTAAAGTTTATGAAACCAATATCTGTCAGTGCATAGAATGGGACGACAAATGAACGTTGGTC
Source organism: Oedothorax gibbosus (assembly GCA_019343175.1). Lineage (NCBI taxonomy): Eukaryota > Metazoa > Arthropoda > Arachnida > Araneae > Linyphiidae > Oedothorax > Oedothorax gibbosus. Next base: position 38,255,407 of record CM033276.1, on the reverse strand, counting down.
GGATAAGAGAAAGTGAACAGGATTATGCTAATAGACAATTTTACACTCAATGCAAAACATACCAGGGTTGCACAAAACATTCATTCGGATCAAATTACTAACAAATTCAACATTACAACTTATTATGTTTCAACAACAAATGCCTCTTCAACTGGCTGTTGAATGTGAAACCCTTCTTACACTCTGGACAAATGTGTGGGAAATTTTGTGTGTGCTTATTGCATATATGCACTTTTAATGTACACTGCTGCGACGCAGAATATCCACAATATGGGCAGTTGTGTATTTTCTGGCCTGTGTGGGTTCTTTCTTGGATTTTTAGAACATCTCTGCGATAGAAAACCTTTTTACACATACTGCAAGGGTAGGTTTTCAAGTTGAATTGGTTGGTATCGATAAGCTGGGATGATTGGTCTGTAAATAATAAAAAAAAAGTTTTAGATTATTTGTGAAAAAAATTCTTTTAGTAATATTTTTATATACATATAACAGACAAACAAAGATAAACATAAAATACTTATTAACGTCGAGTGGAAATCAACAAAATCAAGTCAATCAACAATATCAAAATCAATTGTCATAGCAAATAGATAGAAAAACTCATAACTTATACTTAATAACAATAACAACATATTGCTCAATCATTGTATTGTATTTTATCTCATAATGTGGGTTATATTAAGATTCAATGCGAAGGATCAACTTGGTTATATATTGATTATAGAACTGGACGAGCAGCATGCATCATCGTTTGCTAGCAATGGAACAACAACGAGATGGTGTTGCCATTGTGGGAAAAGAAGTACAAACAGTTAGGCATACAGTTAGCATGAACATAACACATTGTATGGTAAAATTATTTTAGGTTTATGCACACTTTGTATTTGACTTAATAAGACTCTGGCTTTAATTCTTGAGTTTGAAGCATTAGAGTTTTAGCCGTGCATTTGGCTTGTCACACACCCATTTAAAAAAATCTAGATTGGCCCTGTGAAATTATAAAAATCCATTGAAAAAGAAACCGCCTTTTGCTTTATTCAAATATTTTATTCTAGAACATTTATTTCTATTTTAAATGGGTGCTCCCAATGAACTTATTGATATCAACAGCTTTTTGTACACAAAAAAATATGCAGAGATTTACATAATGTTTAAATATTTTTAAATAAATATATGTGTATATCTGCTAAGTAGAATAACTCAACTCATAATTATTTTAACCTTTCTTAAAAATATTAGGTTATTGCAAAATAATATATGATGAAATAATATATAATACATATAGATTATAGTTAACTTAAGAAAATGTTATTTTAACTTTAGTCAAAATGAAAATACTAGTTATCAATTGATGTTATCAAAAATAAGATACAGTTATTAAAATTTATTATATTACAAAAGAATGAAAAGGAACATTTTAGGAACAAAACATGTTTATTTGAACCCATACAATTTGGTTGTATTATACATTCTCCCTTTAAAGGGGGAATGGGCACGCTGGACCGCGGGTCTCCAAACTCAAGAGCCTCAGTGTTAATCCAATGGTGAAAATAATCTATATGTATAACTTACAGGTCTCTATCTTCCCACTTTTTGAAATTGCTTCGAATATTTTGTGTAAATTTATTTATTAAAAATTTAAAAAAATATATTCAAACCAATTTCAAAAAGTGGGAAGGTCGGGACCTGTAAGTCAGCTACATTTATTACATAAAAAAATCCGCTTGTAAAAATATTCAATACAGCTGGAGAAATGTGGCCGAGAAAGAGTAATTATTTTATTCAAAAGGGTTTCATGGTTTGTAACAAAGTATCACTCAAAAACAAAAATGTATTTAAATAAAAATTGAAAATAGTATTTGTATAAAAATTGTAAAAAATAGTAATAGTATAAAAATTGTAAATAGTAATTGTCTTTAAATAATAATTGTACCTATAACACTGACAAACAAGTCAATACATTATACAACATTGATAAAACTTAATAAATTCAACGTTTCGAAATGCATATATGGGAATAAAAAGAGCATATAATACATACACCAAACTTAAACGTTGTATTAAGGTTGATAAATTTACATACTTAATCAGAAATAGAGACAACTTTGACTTCATAATAAATATGTGTCCAAGAATACTTTGGTAAACTAATCTAAACATTGTATAACACTGATAAAACTTAATAAATTTGAGTTATCAAAAATAGATGTACAGGATAAAAAAATTAAAAGCAAGTTATATAAAGTATAAAAAATTTCATACTATGTACATGATAAAATTCACCAAATTTTTGCATATCAAACATCTATTGTATGTCATGACATATCTGTATATATAATAAAATTTTGAAATAAATATTCACCAAACTCAATGCAACAATTCATGCCGTATGATAAAATTCATTAAATTTTTGACTCATCGAACATCATTGTATATAGTGAGATATACCTTTATAAGAAAAACTTCATGAAATATGATACCAAGTCACCCAACACCAACTTCACAAACATCTGTTGTATGCATAGGGATAGTAAATCTGCGAGATCTTTCGCACTTTCAAGAGGAGACATGGGGAGTAAAAATCCGTTTCCTTTCTTTCAGAGTCTATGGGTAGTAGCTTTCTGATTATTTTTTTTAGAATCGCCAAAGTGCAATCAAGGGCTAAAAAGAATTTAACCGAGCTACTAGCTATGACTTCGATATAAAACTTTCTAAAAAACACAATTTTAGTACTGTTTAATTCTACGCAAGTCCTCGAGCCAATCTCAACATGGATGCTGCTTAGGCACAAATTTCTCTCTTGGTTCTTCATTACACGTTGCCTCTAGAAAGTGTGCGATAGCGCACCTTTTCAATATCTCTATGGTTGTAAGCAGTGAAATATTTGCATATGTATAAAACTCATCAAATATAATGTTGCTTAAAATCTAAAATAACAAATATCTTATTATAAGGTGACTCATCTGTCAACATAACAAAATAAATAAAATGTGAAAAAATCAATATGATATATTAACCAAACTTTAAACCAATAAACAGCTATTGTAAAATATCTTAAAGCATGATTCGCCAAAGCGTTGGATACAGAGAGGCCCATTGCACAATACTTTGGTTTAGTTTAGTTTAAATTATCGTCGCACTTGAGCTACACGAGGGCTATTGGCGACGGGTGTCGTAATTTAGAACCACAGTCAAGTGACGAGCCGACACCTGAATAGGCACCCACTGCAACTGTTAAGGGCGACATCATACGCAGTGTTGGGACTTTGGAGCATATTTAACGTGCACTCCCTCTACGTATCCATCTCCAGTATTATTCTTCGGACATTTTTGGCTGCACGGGCCATTTATAGGTCGGCAGTCATTTGGCGATGCCTGGACCACCAGGGACTTCCGCATGCAAGGCGAGCGCCGTAACCAACTGGGCTCCCCAGCCCCCACAACAATTTGGTTTGCTGCACAGTGTTTATCTTCTCTTGGTGGAGGCAACAAGGACATGGCCAGATTTCTGCAGACCTTTTACCAAGTGGCACAAAAGGTTTGTGCTTGTTTTTAAAGTTCATAGTCCTTGGTGTAGTTCTTGCACATTTTACATGGAATTCCTTGTCCAGCATCCTATAAAAGCATTAACTATAAGTATTAAATAAGTTTGCACAATTACAATTGAATTATTTTAAATAGCTGTTAAGCTCTAATGGAAAAATAAATCGGACAAAGCATAAACTTGTTTTCCCTGCATGAGCCTTAACATTTTAAATCAATGTTAATAATTATTTTTTTTAAAAATACCATTTAAGATATTATATAAATTTTTTCTAATATTTAAATTATAAAATTCTTAGTTATTTACAATTATATGTGTTAAAGGAAAAACTGCTAGTCCTTAGAAGGGTTTATAGGACAATATTCTACAAATGATTAATTATTTGATATCAGAATTCCATACTCTTTATACTTCTTGTTTAAAAAATCTCAATTTAAAAGTGGCACCAATAGAAACTAACTAGTATAGAAAAAATTAATATTTTATTTCATATGAAACCTTTTATTTAACATGAGAAAAATACAACAAAATAATAAAGCACAATACATAGTAAAATTTATATTTAAAAAAATTAACAAACAACAGCATTTTAAATCATTTTTGGCACAGTTATGATATAATGGCCAGTCAGTTCATTATCGACTTTTGACAAGCTTGATAATTGAATATCGGATTGAGTTGTACGAAATATGAAATGAATCTTTACCACAATTGGGCATTTTTGTTGCTTGGGCAACATAACGCAAATCAAGAAATTGAGATTTTATATAACTCGATAGGAATAGCAACCCAACATTAAATTTTTCAGCCCGTCAAAACTCGCCAATGACCATAGACCGGCCATTATTATATCTTAGTTGAACCTAGAAGACATGCAATGTGAAAGATAAGTTGGTAGAGATTTACTGTATGGTCCCCCTTGGCGAACTTTCCAAAATCGCGCCAAAAGTCCGTATTTTGGCGACTTTTTTTAAAAAACCACGATTCAAAGAAAAGATCGTATGGGAATATTTCTCATGAAAACTCAACTAACGGTCCGATAGGGTTGCCGGAAAACGTCATCGATGCGAACTCATAGAATTCGAATCCTCAGTCGAAGTCAGACAGGACAGGTTGCCAGAAAAAATTATGTATCGCCAAATCCGAAATAATAGCGCCAAGGGGGACCGTACAGTAAATCTGATCCGATAAGTTTTGCCACATTTAAAAATTGTAGCAAGTTGGAAACAATAATACCATGGAATCATTGTATCCAATGTACCCTAGACCTGTGTGCAGAATTCTACAGAACGAATAATTCATCCTATCCAAAATGCAATTTTTAAAGAATTGGAAGACTTCTCATTCAAAATGTGACAATAAAATAAACCATTTGTTACTTCCAAAATATAAGTTTCGTATCTGAACTTAAACGTATAAATAGAACCTATAATGCTTGGAATTGAAAAAGAATCTTCATGATTTTCTTATAAGCAAAAGTTAACTTCTTCGTAAGCAAAAAAAGTAAATAAAAAAACATATGACACGTTTTCTCGAAGACCTCCATTTAAATAAAGAAATAACAAAACTGATCAAGAAATAAAAAGTAATAAAAATAAGATTATTTGGATTGTTGAAAGAAAAAATTTACTTTCCAAATTCCAATTTTCCACAAAATAAAATAATGAAAATGAACTACTGGTGTAGAGCTTAAATGTGAATGCCATTTTTAAATAATTATTAATCAAATCCATGTAAAATGCTAAAATGTCTTTTGTGAAAATTATTACTTATAAAACCATTGAGATTTTACGTCTTTTGGAACTCGCGTAAGATTGATTTTTTTATTAAGTACTATTGCCTTTTTTTATTTAAAAGAAAACTTAATAAACTAGTTCACTATTATTATACTTTTGAATTTGAACGATATTAAATACTCTTTTGACAACCGTCGATAGCTCAGTTGGTAGAGCGGAGGACTGTAGATGATAATCAACCGTAATCCTTAGGTCGCTGGTTCAAATCCGGCTCGACGGAAAATGTTTTTGCCTTTTGTATTCATTTTAGTAGATTTATTAGCTAAAAGTAGTTCAAAACTTGGAAATAGTACATGAAAGTTTATTTTTGTTCTAGGGTTTCTTAAATTTATATTAAAAATTCTGAAAAACTATAAAAGGTCGCAAAATACCTGAATATTATAAGATACTAAATGCATAAAATATGTTTGAAATAAATAGTTTTTGGAAATGTAATAACTATTTATGAACTGTTAACCAGTAAATCATATCTCTCTATATTTAAAAAAAAGTAAGCTCTTTTAAAGTGTCAGCAGCCATAACATGATGAAATATTGATGTTAGAAATCCAAATTTTTTTGGGAAGGTGAGTCTCCCTTATGCCTCGACCTAAATTTTTTGGTTTTTCAAATTTCCAATTAGTTTTTTAATTAAAAATAAAAATTAGTTTTTCTCTATGTTAAAGTATAGGATTTGAAAGTGTCAGCAGCCATAACATGATGAAATATTGATGTCAGAAACCCACATTTTTTTGGGAAGGTGTGTCTCCTGCTCGGTGCTCACTTATTTGTTTTTCAAATTTCCAGTAAGTTTTTTAAATAAAAATTACAATAAGTCAGCCACAAAAAAAAACTTATTCCTTTTTTCTGCAAAACGGCCGCAGAAATCTTCAGAAATGTGTGATTTTGTTACGTTCTTTTTAAAGAACAGTTGCTCTCTTTTCTATTCTTTTAAAAAGAACAGTTCTTTAACTGTTCTTTTTACATTGGTTTTTGGTTTATATATAGAAAAGGTTTACAGATTTTTTTAAAAAAATGATTTGTCCTTAAACTATATTATAGCAAGATAGAAAGGTTTATAGATTAAAATTATGTAAAAAAAATTGTAAAAAATTATGACAAAACTATTTTAAATAAACATTTAACATAACAATTACTCTGAAAAATTTTATTAAGTTGATTCTGCTAAACTGGATTTTGAGTGAGCCATTGGGTTTTTAAAAAGAACCTAAGAGTAAAAACAGGTAAGGTTAATTCTGCGAAATTAACGGGGGTTGGCAAAAAATTACTGAAAACAGTAATACAATATTAATATATATTTTTTAAGTAATATAACATAGCGGCCGCGAAGCGGTCCAATGGAATTGCGCAGCAATTCCCGTGGGTTTTCGAGCGATAGCGAGCAGAGGAATAATCCAAGAATGCAAGCTTGCGCGAAATATCCAAGGGTGCGAGCTTGCGGCTGAATATAACTATATTACCAAGGATCGACATAATTTTGTCATAGATACAGATCTGGATGGCAAAATATGCATAGGCCTGTGCAAAGTTGGGTTAGAAAAGTTACGTTCACCAGCGAGCTGGCCGCGAAGCGACTTATGGGAAACCGGGGGTTGGTAAGCCATAAATGGAATTGCGCAGCAATTCCGGGGTTTGGCGAGCGATAGCGAGCAGGGGACGGAGCCCCCTAGTAATTAAAATAAACTGCGTATGTATGTGTTAAACATTTCAAATATCAAAATTAATCAGTCCATAAAACATCCTGTTTTGGTAACGTTTTTTTTTATATTACACCTATTGAAATATCGGTTGTACCAAAATTAAAGTTTAATGAACAAAAATTTTACAAAAAAATATCATCTAAAAATTGAGATCATAATTTCTTTTGGAAAAATTAAATTTTGAAATTCAATATAAGTTTTACAAAATATATTACATCAAAAAATTTAATTCCAATTGTTTAGAATCAATAATTTACATATTTTAAATGTTCAGTTACGCAAAAAATTTAATTCCAAGAACTAAAATTCAATAATTTACAATTTTAAAAAGCCCAATTACACAACGTTAAATATATTATTTTTATGTTTTAAAATTATTCCACGAGATGACACCACCAACTAAACTTTCGGCGGTTCTCCTTTTCTGTACAAATGGTGCTGCTCTCTATTGTAAATAAAGTAAACAAAATATTAAGCTCTTAAATGAATGAAATATCTTCCTTAACTTTTGATTTGCTAATATTTTTCTTAATTTTTTTTAAGTTAGTAAACTATAATTAAAAATTTTTAGATCATGCTATAACGCTACGAAATAGGTGGTATTTGAGCATTGATATAAATGGAATTTTTTTTTGCCATGTTCGATTTACAAAAGGATAATATCAGCTATACTTCGGATGAAAACCTACATAGTTATGCTGATTAAAAAAACGTAGTAACTATTTTACTTCCCCAAAATAGGTGACGATATATGCGTAATTTTACTCGCCAAATACAGCCTATTCTGCAAAAGGTCGGTAGATATTATAACAAAACATACAACATTTCTAGAAATTCGAGAGTAAAACCATTCTTCAATAGGTAAGATGAGCAATTGGGGGGAGGGCATCTACTTCAGTCCAGTCCAAATTGCTAATTTAGAAAGCTTATGACCTGATGATCTTGGAAAAGTATCGCCTTACACCGCTGAAGTTGGTAGCTTTCGAAGAAAATAACAGATGATAAATACACTAAATTTTACACCACTTTTTTACATTTACTAAAACTTACAAAATTACGTTTTGCAAAGACGAAAATTCTTCTTAAAATTCTGCACCAATAGACACAAAAACTCGAGTTCTGCTGATTATGGTGACTGCTCATTTTTGAGGGGACGCAATTTTTACCTCTTTTTATATCACATTTTTGTGTTTGAGCTTAAGTCATTTTTTCCAAAATTTTAGAAAAATTAATGTGAGATTCTTTCATCATTAAACTTTAAAAAAAACTGCCGTTCGCAATTGAAGAGCTTATAGTTTAAGGGGGAATGGGTGCGCTGGACCGGGGGTCTCCAAAGCAAAGTGCATCAGTGTTAATCCTATGGAGAAAAAAATATTTTCTCTGCCACATTTCTCCGGCTGCATTGAATATTTTTACAAGCGGATTTTTTTATGTGATAAATGTAGCTGACTTACAGGTCCCGACCTTCCAACTTTTTGAAATTGGTTCGAATATTTTTTAAAATTTTCAATAAATAATTTTACACAAAATATTCTAAGCAATTTCAAAAACTGGGAAAATAGAGACATGTTAGTTATCTACGTTTATAATTTTAAAAAACCGTTTGTAAAAATATTCAATACAGCCGGAAAAATTTGGCAGAGAAAATAGTTTTTTCGCCATCGGATTAACACTGAGACACTTGAGTTTGGAGAGCCGCGGTCCAGCGCGCCCATTCCCCCTTAAGAACTTGCAAAGTGACCAAAGGTGAAAACGAGAAAATGACCTTTGAAGTTTATCGTTTGCACTAAAACGGCACTTATTAAAGGTAAAAAAATATATACTTAACTTAAATTCTAATAAAGTGGGAATTTTGCTATCTTTGAAGGAGGGTTGAGTTCTGGGTCAAACTAGGGTTGAGTTCATTGACTCAAAAATTTAATTTTAAAAAAAGGCCACTTAGCATATTCTTCCACTAAGCTCTTTAATTTGTTTATAAATTATGCCTTATAACTATACAAAATCGAATAAAATATTCAAAACATTTCATAGACGCAACATTGAAAGTAGAAGAACACAAGTTTTAACTTTGCAAAAAAGCCGCAGAAATGTGACAGAGAAAATATTTTTTTCTCCATAGGATTAAGACTGATGCACTTTGCTTTGGAGACACCCGGTCCAGAGCGCCCATTTTCCCTTAAATACAGGATCAGCTTTTCCACTTTTCAAAAAGACGGGTAATCAAATTTTCAATATGTTAAGCAGGGCACATTTGTGACGTTTTTCTTGAATTTCAATTTTCTATGCTTTAATTTTATGCTTGAGAAAACCTAACTTTTGTGAAAGTATTTCTTTGCTATATAATCAACTTTTCCTCTTAAGGCATGAAATCCGTCATAGCAGCAAAAATAAAACAAATTAAATAGGATAATATTGTCTGCATATTTAATTATTATTCGGGAATTTTTTTATGTGTCACCTTATGTCAACAGTTAACTTGTTTCACGTGACATAGTCATTCCTGCTTTCATTCCATTGGTGGATACCATTTGTGGTTTCTGTGTTTGATGGTATGGAATATTTAGCACCACCCACTACATATGGATTAACCATTAGAGAGCTTATTTTCATTCCTGTGGAACTGTTGCCACTCAAGACGTGAAACATGCCAATTATAAGAATTTTTAAACTTTAAAATTTAATAATTAAATAACCAGAAGTTTGTTCTTCTTCAAAGTTGTTTTATTTGACTGTCTTTACGATGACAGGTGCCAAATAAAGGCTTACAGGGCAAAGCAAAAGTTTCCCAGATCTTAGAATTTCGAAAATAATGTAGTAAGTCTATGGGACTGACCATCTCTCTTAATAAAAGCATTCATGTATACTTTCTTCAGAACAATCAAAGAAATACGTATCAATTCTTCAAAGATCAGAAGGTCCACCTCCATTTAAACCTCAGGGTTCCACAAACCCTCAAATCAGTAGTTCCATAAAAGAAGCTAAGAATAATGGGAAGCGTTGAAACGTTCCATTCCGCTTCGACACGTTCTCCAAAAAGAAGATTCTAAATGAAGTTTATGTTCGCAATTAGCCACACTTGTTAAACATCAAGGTTTGCGCTCGTCTCAGATGTGGAAAACCCTTTATTTTGTCTGCTTATTCTACTATTCACCTTATTTTTTCTACTTATTTTACCATTCAAATTTAGAAATGAAGATAGAATGCTTTTTCGAATGCAAGTATTCAGGCAGTTTGCGCAGTTATTTAAATTGGGCGGGAAAACAGCGTTGTGAAACTTTCTATGTTTCTAAAAAAGGAAGTGGGCGGGGCCTGTTGTATAACACGGGATGTTGTCAACATAATCATTTGAATAGGAATGCGTATATTTTCTGCTTTGAAGTCCTAAAAACGTTTTAATTTGATTTACTGAAGATAAAGCATTTTGAAAATGGCGAATCAATAATAAATCAGGAACGTCTGGGGTTTATAAATCTTCTATGACTTTTACTTGTGAAATACCGCGTGTGACAGTGAAAATTTGAACTAAAATTTTATCCTTAGTTTTGGAATAAATTGCAGTTTTCTAGTATTAAGAAACTTAAATAATTTCAAAATTTTAATAATGATTCGCATTAAAATATATAATTTCAAACCAATATCAAAGGATATAAAAACAAAATAAGCTTATTTTATATCTTACTAATAGACCAAGACAATGAACACCAATGAAAGAATTAAGAACTGTTTGGGAAGTGGCATACTTGATTTATAAATTACAGAAAGCTAATACAAGCAAAAATGCAATAATATTTACTATAGAAAACCATTTAACGTATTCTTATTTAATCAGTAATTTAACAAACAATAAAGTTCAGGGTGTTACAATATGGGTCCCAATAAGTCGAAGCTTTTCTCCGAACTTACGGAAGGAAATAATTGACGGTATGCGGTTATCTCGATTTCAATTTATTTTCATCTCTGTTGCTAAAAGGGTACTTGAAAAAGTGACCTATTTGTTACAATTGGTTAGCAATGTTCCTTTTAATAATTAAATTAGGTAATAAACAAACAAGTTTCACTCGGCGCGGCGTATGAAGAATAGAGGCGCATATGGCCGAAAATTCCTTAACAACACAATTTTATTTTAAACATTTATAGTGACTTTTTTTTTAATTTTCTTTCCTAAAATCTATATATATAAAAGACAAAGTCCCGACTCACTCACTCACTCACTGACTGACTGACTCACGTATCAACGCCCAGCCAAAACTATTGGAGGTACAGCTACCAAATTTTAGGAAAATATTCTTTTTATATCGTAGGCGTCATTTAAGAAGCGATTTTTCGAAATTCGGACCCAAACGGGTGTAGGAGTGCAAAACGTGAGTCGATTTCTCCATAGTAATAGCATTGTAAGATAAGAATTTATGCTTTTTATTTCAATTTAAATTAAATTTCCGCGCGTTTAGCGTGAACGAAAATTAAGAAGAAAAAAAGAGCACGTGGGTTTAATTTGTAGGATTGTTATTTGAATATCATTATTTCATTTTATTTATTGAATTTAAATCTTTTGATTTTCTGTTACCCAATTTAATTTTATTGATGTTTACAAACGGTAAGAAATTAAGATATTTTTACAATGTATCATGACAGTAAAGGCAATAACCATTCTAGATCTGATGAATACCTACTTCTCAGTCAATTCTCTCTACATATAGCGTATATACTTTATGTTTATGAAACTGGCAATTTAATACAGCTATGATATAATGGCCGATTGAATTTTGGCATTGGCGGCTTTTGGCGAAGTTTAACATTTAACGTAGGGTAGCTATTGGCATCCAGTTGTATGGGTTAGAGTTAGTTTGAATTATCGTCACACTAGAGCTATACACGAGGGCTATTGGCCAGAGGCGTCTTAATTTAGAACCACAGTCAAGTGACGGGCCGACACTTGAGTAGTCACCCAATGCAACTTTTAAGAGCGACATCGTACTCAGCGTCGGGACGTAGAAAAATATTTAACGTGCCCTTCCACCACACGGGGTATTATTCGGGACACGGGACATTTTTGGCTGCATGGGCCGTTTATAGGTCGGCCGTTATTCTGACGATACCCGGACCTGAATCTGGGACCTATTGCATGCAAGGGCGACCGACTGATGGACTCCCTAGCCTTTTCGGGTGGTCGAATATCGGGTGGAATGTTTATCATATTTTGGGTATTTTCGGGTGTAGGAGGACAAATAAAAAATTGCCATTATACTATTGCCATTTAGCTATTCTGGCAATTTTAACGCGGCCTATGGGAAAGCCCTCTTAACTCCTAGAAGGGCCTGGATACAAACGGACTTCTTTTTTAAAAAAATTAATACTGATATTAGAATGGGTAGAAATTATAACAAGTAGGTTTGTAACAGAATCTGTCACTTAACCCGCTTCCACACATTTGTGTTTAACAGGAATAAACGCGCCAAACACATTAATTCTATATTAAACATTTACACGCCAAGTTTGGCTAGTTTCATTTATTTCATTTCGAAAATTCAATAATTATTACTTATCGTTTGCAAAAATTAATTTATATTTCAGAGAATAAATATGTAATATTCCTCGCTTTTAAATAGAATGAAAACATTTCATATCAACATACAAAGAATCCGTAGTGAAACATATTTGACATCATTTCAAACTGATCGATTTCGCAAAAATAAATTTATTTAAATTTATTGTCTAAAAGAATTAAAGTTTCTCGAGCGATTGTTGCGAATGGCAAAGGTGATTTAATTCTAATAAAAGCAGGGCCTTTAGCTATTTCTAATTCAAAGTTTTAAACGCCAAAATTAACTATTTTCATTAATCTTCTTTCTCAGATTTAATAATTAGACTCTATCGTTTGCTAAATTTGTTTGAAGTTCGAAGAATAATGATGTAATCTTTTTTAATAAATACTAGGGGGCACGCCCCATTCTCGCTATCGCTTGCCAACCCCCGGGAACTGCTTGCGCAGTTCCCTTTGGATCACTTCGAGATCCAGGCTCGCTTCGCTGGCTCACCGTTCATTGAAATATTTTAGTCTAGCCTTAAGGGTTAACCTAAAGAAGCAGGTCCGTCATTTTTTTTGCCAAATGTGGCAACTCCGCCAAATTTGTGTTATAGCAGCCATTGGCTACGAAAATCGCCACAGATCGAATTTTAAGCGAATAATTATAAAATAGTTCAGTTTTTTCCATGCATAAGAGAATTTATTTTGCTACTTTCTTTATAAGTTAATCCTGTCCATTTCTTTCATCGTTAAGTATTCTTAAATCGTATTAATATATTTCAAATATTATTAATCATTAATTATAAAAAGAACTCATTTCTTAAATTATTTTTTGTGCACACTGTTTTGAACTTGCAGAAAACTGTTGAGTTCTGATTTTCTTATTTTAAAATATCGCTATGATCTACGATCGCAAATGCCACGATAAGTTTTAATAAGGAAATCTTTCATATTCTCTCAGCAGACATTTTCAGTTTTGAGCAGCATTTTAAGTAATTATTTTTTGTCATTTCACAGACCTGGCAAATGCTCGGTTTGTTGTCATTTTGACTTGGCGACATTTTTCGACTGGCGCCAAATCCGGCCATGGTCCTTTAGGTTAACCGCCTTTAGTATCCTTTTAAAATAAAATAATTATAAATTGATGCTTATAAATTAATGGTTATTATTTCGAAAATATTTCGCTGCTCGACTAAGATCCATTTATAAATAAATTGGAAACTGTGGTAGCCATCAACGCTTAGAAACTATATTTAAAAACAATTTGAATTTTTCCTTTTTATTAACAATAGTGTTTAGTAGTTCAGTCGATCGAAATTATAATTTAAATTTTCAAACATTAAACGTCCCTAATATTATGCATGTTAAAATTTACTGATTCTATCCTAAAGTTGTTGGGTTTTTTTTAAACTAATAACGAATCTTATATAACACTTAGAGTAAATCAAAATCAACTTATCAAAGGCAATTCTTAACACTTTTTTGTTGTTTTCAGTCGGCCATTTTGAAATTAGTAGTATTTTTGTTCATTTCGATTGTTGCCATTCCAGAGATAGAAATATAAGGAAATTTGGGCGCCGTATAAGAGTATTATATATATAGATTTTTGTGTTGCCTTAATTTCCCATTTACATTTCTTTTGAAAATTCACTTATTTATAGTTTGTTAAATTAATTTACAGTTCGAAAAATATATAATTAGTACAATTGATGCTTTAAAAATAAAAGCGAAACTTTGCATATTTTTTTTTATCCCAAGTTAGAATTTTCTATGCATCTTTCTTCATACATATATAATGAACCATCAAAAGAACTTTATTGTGATATTACAACAATCCAAATTGAATTATATCACATAAATAAATATTTTTATTTTTATTTCAAATAAAGTTTTTCGTACGTTTAACGAAATGGCAACAGTGAAAATATTGAATAAAAATGGAATTTGCATGTTATTTCAATGTAGATTAAATTTTTAGTTATTTAAATTTTAAATAAACTTCTAATTTAAATTTTTAATGAAATTTGGAATGTAGCCTAATCTGATTTTAGCTTCCACACTACGTTTATAACGTAAAAAGTGGAAAGTTTTATAATCGTTCAGTCCGTCTGTCTGTCCGTCTGTCACCCACTTTCACAGAAAGAACCACAAGTCCCACAGACAAGTGGGATACGTCATTTTAAAGCAAAAAATCAGATTAGGATACATTCCAAATTTCATTAAAAAATTTAAATTAGAAGTTTATTTAAAATGTAAATAACTAAAAAAAATTTATCTACATTGATATAACATGAAAATTCTATTTTTATTCACATTTTCACTGTTGTCATCCACAAGTCCCACAGACAAGTGGGATACGTCATTTTGAAGCAAAAAATCAGATTAGGCTACATGCCAAATTTCATTAAAAAATTTAAACTAGAAGCTTATTTAAAATTTAAATAACTAAAAATTTAATCTACATTGAAATAACATGCAAATTCCATTTTTATTCAGTATTTTCACTGTTGCCATTTCGTTAAACGTACGAGAAACTTTTGTTAAAATAAAAATACACTTTTGAAATAATATTTATTTATGTGATATAATTCGGTTTGGATTGTTGTATTATCACAATAGAGTTCTTTTAATGGTTCTATATATATGTATGAAG
This sequence comes from Oedothorax gibbosus, assembly GCA_019343175.1. Taxonomy (NCBI): domain Eukaryota; kingdom Metazoa; phylum Arthropoda; class Arachnida; order Araneae; family Linyphiidae; genus Oedothorax; species Oedothorax gibbosus. The sequence continues at coordinate 38,240,191 of CM033276.1, read as the reverse complement.
AAGGATGCATAGAGAATTCTAACTTGGCATAAAAAAAATATGCTAAGTTTCGCTTTTATTTTTAAAGCATCAATTGTACAAATTATATATTTTTTGAACTGTAAATTAATTTAACAAACTATAAATAAGTGAATTTTCGGAAGAAATGTAAATGGGAAATTGTGGCGACAAAAATATTTATTAAAAAAGATTACATCATTATTCTTCGAACTTCAAACTAATTTAGCAAACGATAAAGTCTAATTATTAAATCTGAGAAAGAAGATTAATGAAAATAGTTAATTTTGGCGTTTAAAACTTTGAAATACAAATAGCTAAAGGCCCTGTTTTTATTAGAATTAAATCACATTTGCCATTCGCAACAATCGCTCGAGAAACTTTAATTCTTTTAGTCAATAAATTAAAATAAATTTATTTTTGCGACATCGATCAGTTTGAAATGACGTCAAATACATTTCACTACGGAATCCTTGTATGTTGATATGAAATGTTTTCATTCTATTTAAAAGCGAGGAATATGACATATTTATTCTTTAAAATATAAATTAGTTTTTGCAAACGATAAGTAATAATTATTGAATTTTCGAAATAAAATAAATGAAACTAGCCAAATTTAGCTTGTAAATGTTAAATAAAGAATTAATGTTGTGTTTGGCGCGTTTTTTCCTGTTAAACACAAATATGTGGAATCGAGTTAAGTGACAGATTCTGTTACAAACCTACTTGTTTTGCTTTAAAATGACGCATTGCACTTGTCTGTGGGACTTGTGGATGACAACAGTGAAAATATGAATAAAAATAGAATTTGCATGTTATTTCAATGTAGATAAAAAAAAATTAGTTATTTAAATTTTAAATAAACTTCTAATTTAAATTTTTTAATGAAATTTGGAATGTAGCCTAATCTGATTTTTTGCTTTAAAATGACGTATCCCACTTGTCTGTGGGACTTGTGGTTCTTTCTGTGAAAGTGGGTGACAGACGGACAGACAGACTGACTGAACGATTATAAAACCTTCCACTTTTTACGTTATAAACGTAGTGTGGAAGCTAATATACTGATGGAGTGTTGACCAGGGGAGAGGTGATTGATTGGCATAAAGTAAAAGATTACTTAACAAAAAAACAATCACCGTCAGTAAGGGTAAGGGTACACCCGTGCAACGCCGGGCTTATAAAGCTAGTACAATATATTTCAAATTTGAATTAAAAACTGATTCATTAAATACAATTTTTTAATCATTTGCTTGGAACTCAGTTATTTAAAGATATGTATCTTAATTTTTTTTTTAAAATTCTATAAGGAAATTCGGTAAAAGAATTAAATTATTCAATCGGGAAATTCAGTAAAAGAATTCAATAATTCTATATGGAAATTCAGTAAATGGATTCAGATATTCTATATCGAAAGTCAGTAGTTAGCATTAGAGCCTCAGACACAAGGGCCACAGAAACGGAAATTGGCAAGATGCGTAAGCTCGGGAGGACTTTTTAACTCAACATACAGAAAAAGATGTGGTCTATTATTTTGATGAAGCTCTGGGCTTCCACCAGTCTTAATTAGAGTTCTACTGCGTTTATTAAAAATAAGGAGTTAATTAAATAAAAAAAATGGAAATTAAAGTCTTTTTCCATAGAATGTGCTTATAAAGTCAGTCAGAATCTCATTAATTAATTTTTCGAAGTTGGAAATTGCAATCAATAAACGTATATCCGTAAGTGCGTGGTCATAAAAAATCGCTTATTTTTTAAAAAAATAATAAACTAAAAAAAATAACCTAAATTAATTTCCAATGATTAAAAATGCATTTTCCAGCAAAAAAAAATAATAAATCCGACCTCCAAAGAGTTCAAAGAATTCACAAAAAAGCTATAAACCCCTAATAAAAAAAACTAACATATACTTAAATCAAAACAAATTCAGCAACAAAACATTCTAATTTTTATGTTGTGTTGAACCAAAACAAATTCATCACAACATCGAAATTTGAATGTTCTACGTGACTGCCATTCGAAATTTTCGAAGAACACACTTCATCCAAACGGGAAAATATCCTTTCCCCGTTGTTTCCCGCGCTCTTTTGTTCTAAATTCTAAAAAAGAACGCCGGACATTCGAAAAAAGAACCGAATAATACTTTAGTGTGGCTCAAAAAATGGCTGCATACATTTCGTACAAAGCAGTTCCCTTGTAGTAAAACAAAACTTCGAACGGCCTTGAAATTAAAAACGTTCGGCCCTAACCCTGATTGCTGTAACTCCTTCAATTTAGGTAACAATTTCTTTACCGTGTTACTACTTTGGTATCTTTTGTGAAAAAAAAGTTTTTACTAAATGATTTTTCTCAATGCTATTTGGAATGAAAATGAACTGTGGATGTTGATATAAAATGACCGATTTGTTAATGAAACTTCATTAGTCGAGTCAGCAGTACTCCTGGATTGGTATAGGAAGTCAAACGATTTTTGTATATTAAGTTATTCCAAAATGAAATTCTCCGTGGTACGTTTTCTTTATTCTGATTTATATTTTATTAATTGAATTTATTATTTGGTATCTAGCCGTGGAATGTTTACTTACTGTATTTTGAATTATATTTATTGATGATTATACATTTTTAAACTTTATAAATGCAATTTATAATCACATTGAATACTGCAAAAAAAAAATTTACTTAAAATATCTTCTCTAAGTTATTCAAAATTTGGCCGTGGTGTTTTCCCTGTATTTTTAAATATAATTTTTGGTAATTATATATTTTAAAACTTTAAATATACAATTTAAAATCAAGTTGAATTTTGCAAAAAAATATTTAATTTATATCCTCCCTTAAGTTATTCAAAATTGGCCGTGGTATTTTCCCTGCATTTTTAGCCTACTTTTCTTTTTTTAATTCGAAAGAATTAAAAAAAATGAAAAAGTAGGAATTGACATGCGGTCGATGTCCGTCTGTCTGTCCGTCCGTACCCCCTTCCAAAATCGGTTCTATCATTCTATCATTCGGATCTTAAAAATTCTTTTTTTTTTGTTAGAAAGCTATGACCTCAGAGACCCAACTTTCATACTTTTTGTCCGTCTGTCTGTACGTCCGGAAGGACATAAATCAACTATCTGTCGGCGAATTTCCCATTGAATTAGCATTGAAATTCAATTTTGACACACAAATGGCATGAGAAACTTTATTTTAAAATATTTGAAGCAAAATAATTTTTTCATGAATCATTTTGGAATGACGTCATGAAATGTAGCACATTGTGATTCGTTGATTGTTCATTAATTGTTTACCAAGAAAGCGGCAAGGCATATTTTTTGCATACAATTCTGCTTAGTTTTAATTTACATTTATTTTTTAATGCAGTTTGTAGTAGTTTCATTATTTTTATTATTAATAAATATTTAATTATTCTTCGAACTACAAATAAATCGATCGGACGATAACTAATATTAAGTTATTTGTGAAAGAATATTGAGGAAAATAGTTGATTTTGGCTTTTAGAAGTTTAAATTATAGCTGGATGCTGTGTTTAGCGATTTTTTTCTAATTCGTGTAAATCTATAGTGTAGAAACAATTGTTGATGATATTTACTGTTATGAACCTAGTTGTTTCCCGATTAGAATTTCAGTAAGTATTTAAGTAACAGGAAAGTAGGCTATTTTAGTTCTGTAAGAACTTCTTGTTAAATATACATATTGATTATTATGCATTTTTAAACTTTAAATGTATAATTTAATATCACAAGAATTCTTTTTAAAAAATTATTTAATTTATCTTACCTAAGTTATTCAAAAATTGAAATTCTCGGTGGTGTTTCTTTATTTTTAAATATATTTATTAGTTATTAGATATTTTTAAATTTTAAATATAGAATTTAAACATGTTGTAAAGCCGTTAAAGGCATAAAAATTATTTTAAAAAAAGGAGTCGTGACTTAATTTCATAAATTCTTAATTTCTTCTGTTGTTATTTTCTTTTGAAAAAATATAATATGTTTTCACTAAGCTAAATTTGTTCCAATTGACATGACTTCTTGTATACTATATAGTTTGGTTATATCAACGTCGAAATAGACGTTTCAAAATTAAAAGGCTGAAATGTGTAAAAAAATTATGAAATTTAGGTGTTGACCAACTAAAATATTATTTTTCTTCCGAAACAATCCCTTATCGCTTCAAAATACCCAAAAGATTTTAAGAATGATTCAATACTGCTTCTTACAAAGAAATTTACTTAATATAATTTATTCTGATGTAGAAGAAAAGTTTTAAAATATGCTTCAAACTTTTTGGAAAAACTTTAACTAGTTTAAAATACTTAATTTTTAAAAAAGTTTTATATAAAAAAATATCTGCTTTAGACCATTTCACACCTGTTTATCATAAAAATATTTATGTCGATTTCACTTTAAAGAAAAGAAAATATTTTTGTACCGAGTCCTGTTGTAAATCATTCAGTATTAATTCAAAAAATATAAATCCGGGACATTGCTTTAAGTTTATCTTAAGGGCGAAGGAGCCTGAATGACCGCGTATCTTCAAACCAAAGGGGCCCGGATGGCCGAGTGGTTTGGACCATTACGCTAGCAGTCTGCGCGCTGTAACGGGTTCGATTCCCGCCTTCAGCCTGGGTGTACTTCCTTTCTCTGTGACAGTAAGAGTTCTTTCTGTGTCTGTCTTACTTAACGAAGGCTTATAAGCGGGTCTCTGATCAAGCACACGAGCCTGAATGTATATGTACCTACCCTACCCCCCTCCAAACCAAAGTGCCTCTGTCTTAATCGTATATTTTGTGTAAAATTATTTATTGAAAATTTAAGAAAATATTCGAACCAATTTCAAAACGTGGGGTTATAGAGACCTGTAAGTTAGTTACATTTATCATATAAAAAAAACCGTTTGTAAAAATATTCATTACAGCCGGAGAAATAAGGCTTACAAAAAAAAATTTCTCCCGCGAATAAACACTGAGCCACTTTGGGTTGGAGACCCCCGGAAGAGGAATTTTATGCCAATAGAGTTAACTTTAACAAATTTCAATTGTATAATTGAAAGTAAATTTCTTTTTAGTTTCTCCTCGTTTTCCTGGCTCTCCTGGTCACTGTCCTGGCTGGAGTGAAATCCTGGTACGGTAGTCACTACCCCCACTACCACTACGGCTATCACTGGCCCTACGACTACTACAGCTCCTACTACTGGCCCTACTACGGGAAATACCCCTACTATCACTATCCTTACTACGGATATTCCAAGTACTACTGGAAGTAAAGCACAGGTGAGAATATTTTCTTTTTTCAGCTAAATTTATCGACACGGTTAGCAAAATTCTGTTGAGTTTGGTTGAATTTTTCGTCGCACTAAAGATACACGAGGGGTATTTTCGAAAGGGCGGCATAATTTCGATTCACAGTCAAGCGACGAGCCGACACCTGAATAGGCCTGCAACGCAACTTTAAGGGTAACATCAGACGTGGCGTCGGGAATTCGGAGCATATTTAACGTGTACTCCCTCTACACGGGATATTATTCTTCGGACATTTTTGGCTGCACGGGCCGTTTATAGGTCGGCAGTTATTTGGCGATGCCTGGACCACCTGGGACCTTCGGCCTGCAAGGCGAACGCCGTAACCGACTGGGCTCCCCAGCCCCCACAACAATTTGGTTTGCTGCACATGGTTTTTAGTGCTGCACAGTGTACATCTTCTCTTGGTGGAGGCAACAAGGACATGGCCAGATTTCTGCAGACCTTTTACCAAGTGGCGCAAAAGGTTTGTGCTTGTTTTTACAGTTCATGGTCCTTGGTGTATAGTTCTTGCACATTGTACATGGAATTCCTTGTCCAGCATTCACACAGGATATTATTCATTTAACTTTTTGACTTCATCAGACCTTTTATAAGCCGGAAGTTTTTTCGACAATACCCGAGCCCGAACCTTTGACATTTCGCGTGCAAGGCAAGCGCCTTACCAACTGGACCCCCCAGCCCAAGAAGAAATTCTCTCTTTTCCTTTGTGGGAGACCTGTGGTTTGAGGAATCATTCTTCTAAAGTTACCATCGCAAGTTATACCCTAAAAAAGTACCTCTAATACATAACGTTTTGTGCATAAAACTGATGCACTTTAAATCTGTTGGCCAAAATCCTTAGTATATCGCTCTAAGGTGCGTTGGTTGGTGTCAGCTTTGTCACATCATCGAGGTTAAAAAATGTGGAAGTCCATTATATTCATACCTTGAAAACTAAAATATAATCTGCAAAGAATACTACAAAGCCTAAATCATCTTTCTATTCATACGAAAAATAACCTAACAAAAAAGTGGCACTTTTTTCCAAAGAAAATAAACCAATTTGTGTATCTCCCTTTGAATACAATACTAATTCATTTGTTTCTTTTTTTTTTGATGCGTACAAATGTTTTCGGCCAAAAGAATACAATTGTTATTCGGCTTTTTTCGGCCAAAGGTCAGTATGTACGAAAATACCAACGAATAACAATTGTATTCTTTTGCAGAAAAGCTGAAATTCTAAATATGCTTTTATTTAAATTATAAAAACGCTGATTTTCTCGTGCTTTTGATGTTGTCTCTAGGCAAATTACTTGGTAAGGTCAATGCATTGATTGAGGTCAATGCATTGATTGACCTTACTATGCATATTTTACTGATAAAATAATTTGTTTCTAACGAAAATTAGCTAAAAACTATTGAAAAAATAATCGTCACATTCGAAAATGTTTCTAATCATTTACAATCATCTGCAACAATGAATTATATTATCAATGGATTATATAATTTTTGTCTAGAAAATCAATATTTTAGTCATAGATATCATAGTTAAAGTATTAGATTGGCAGATCACGTGACCTCCAATGCTAACGAAAGGACGCGCATGGAGGCCAGAATAAGAGGGCAAATGGGCCAGTGTTGCCACCACATTAATGAGAAAAATACCACGAAAAAATACCGCTTAATTCTAAAATTTCATAAAAATACTAGCTGCATTTTGGAATCTTTTTAGTGACTTAAAAAAACGCGAAACGCTTTTTTAGTATTTTTATGGTATTTTTTTGTAATTTTAGAATTAAACGGTATTTTTTTACATACATTCATCATTTGAACACACATTCATAGTTAACCATCTAAAAGGTTACATTTTATACAAGTGTATCTGGGAAATACGCGCGGTTTTCGTATTGGTTGGTTTAGGTAAAGCGATTTCTCAATGGTTAATTAAAGAACTGTGATTTGACTATATTTCATGAAGAAAGTTAATTTTTCTTTTTTTTTACAGAATAAGAATTCACAGAAAATAACCAAAAGTAGAATTCCCAAAATATCATTTCTTGTTATTAGAAAATCATGCAATACTTCATGTTTTATGTTCAGCAGCAATACAATTTATTTATGAACATATGTCAACCGTTTTAAATAATAAAATTTAGATTTTGAATTATGTGTTAGTATCTCATTTAATTGTTTTTAAATGTATAGGGTGAAGCGAGGGATACATTGAGACACTTTTATCAGGTTTATTGAGTATTTAATAATTTATTACTTACATACATGTATTACATATATATTATTTACTTATTTACATAGTTAATACTTACACTGCTTCTTGGGAGAACTTATGGTCAATACTTAAATACTTTGGCTACTATAAATTAAGCTAATATTCCAAAGGTGGAAAATTTATCCTAATGTCTCCCAACACAGATCACTTTGGATAAAGAATTGAGCACATTGCAATACGTTATGAAATAAAATTATTGCAGTGAGATGGCACGACTCTTACAAATAGCATTTTCGTATACAGAGTCTTTACTTATAGGTACATATTTCAAATAATGTAAAGGCGATTGGTTGGTATATCAGATTTGTTGTAAGTTGGAGGGATTTGTACACTGCAGAATACACGGTTTTTACAGGAAAAATTGTCATCTGTAGTGGCCAAAAACATGCCGTATGGCTATGTCCTGACTACGCCACAAAGGCAACAAATGCCACAAAGGCAACAAAACTTGGCGACTTGGCAGAGTCAACCACCATGCTATTGCATTGCTTGGCGCGCTTGGCGATCGCCAAATTTTGTTGCGTTTGTTGCCTTTGTGGCGTTTGTTGTCGTAGTGAGTACATAGCCTATAAGTTACAAAATACAGAGGAAAATACAGAGAAAATACATCCATATACAGAGGAAATCTGTTTATGAGAAAATTTTAATTTTAAAGCAAAAGCTGTTTTTAACAGACAAATTCTAGAGAAAAACAAAAGTCTGCCAATCAACCCCCCGTCATCCCCAGTATTACAGCTGAATAATAAACTGCCACACCCATGTTCGGTAAAAAAAAATGGCTTTAAAAACGCTCATTACATACCATGTTGCTTATTTACTTACCCATATTGCCCCCTGGAATCTTTTTTTAAAATAAAATACTCACAGTCCTTGCTAGTTTTAGTTATAGATGTATGACATATTATAACCCTCTCTCTCTTTAATGTCTTATATTTTAAACCACATTCAACTTAATAACTTAAATTACCTTTTTCATATATCCTTAATATCACTTAGTACTTTAACATCCCAACCACACCCTGTCGGAAAAACAGTCGCCTAGATCAATCGTTCCCACAGAAACTGTTTAGTCATACATTTAAACGTTGAACCTAATAAACTTCTCAAACTCATGATTCGGCATGAGAGGCTCGGTTTTTACACCATTTAATGACCATTTGTCTACTTCTCGTTGACTGCATATGACAATCACCTTCTACTAATGACTTATGTTAAATAAAAGATATTAATTACTCCGAAGTTTCCCTGTCGACTTATTTTACATGTATGATACTGAGAAAAGTTGAAGAAAAAGTAAAATTTCAGTATTTTTATTAACACAAACCTACGAATTTTAGAGAATAAAAAATTCTGCATAGGTATCATCTTCCAAGATGAGTAAGTAAAACTAAAATTGTATTCAAAGATTACGAATAGCTTTTTAAAACGTACAAAATAACCATTACTGTCAAGAACTTTCATGGTCAATAATAAACTGTATGGTAAAATATCATTTAAGTAATACATATCAAATTATTATGAAATGTGCGAATCGTGATATATTCTCGAAGAAATCAATGGACGATAATGACGAAATAGTGAGAATGACGTACAGTAAGAATAAAGCACTATTTAAATAAATTCATATGATTCTGTAGACATTTTAAATGAACAACAAAATCATAAATTTACACACATACACATCACAATTTATGTTACATGCAACATAATGGACTGCTTAAATGGCTAAAAGGTTTTTAGAAGAAAGCGCTTGTCTCTTATAAACAAAAAGTTTGTTTTCTCTCAAATATTAAAGAAAAAAGTCCAAATGAAGAGAGTTCATTTGTTTTATAATAAACCGTCTATTTGTTTTATATGAGTTTACAATATTTTTTTTTTAACATTTAGGCACTTGTTTTGCTTGAGGAAGATTCAAAATTCTGCAAAATCTTTTAGAAGCCATTAAGTTGCACATTTAATCTATTACGCAATTTTCTCATGTGTTCTAAAGTATTATGGGTACTTGCGTATTATGCCGTTGAGACCATTTTCGCCAAATACTATCAGTATAACTTATAATAGATATAATTTCAAAATAATTATAATAATATAAAAAAAACGTCCATAAAAACAAAAAACGTATAGTAATTATATATAAAAAAAGTAATCTAATTTATAATAATATCAATAAAAAAATGTTTTAATTCTTTCAAGGAAAAACTAGCGCCAAAAGATTTGACGAGCGTTGACTCGACGAAATAAAACACAAGTAACCGTATTCTGCTATGAAGAATTTTGTTTATGGTTGCATTTATTTTAACAATATTCATGCAGATGATGCAATTTACGAACTGCATAATAGTACAATAAGCGAACGATAAAGAAAACAAAATTTGACTGCTAAACTCATTCCTAACCTTGGAAAAACGGCAACAAAACTGCAAACAGTCGGAGATTTATTCGCACTTGAAAGAGATGAAGAAGCGAATAAAAGACATATAAATTAGAATGGAATGCGCATTGTGAGACGCCATAAAAGCACCCGAAATGCATTGGGAATCGTTATAACTTTATCCCATTGTTATCCACTTTCGGTTGTAGATGTGCCACCTTTAGCTTGGTTCCAACTTTAGTTGAAATTGTTGAAAGTGATGCCACATCATTAATACAAAATTATACAATAAATAGAATATTCCACTAATATTGAATGAATGCCATTGGGGGAATCTCAAAACATCTTGTAATGAAATTTAATGTTCATCAAACATTAGAATTTACACTTTTCAAAGTTTAACAAGAAGTTCATAAAGAACTAAAATAGCCTACTTTCCTGTTACTTAAATACTTACTGAAGTTCTAATCGGGGAAAAAACTAGGTTCCTAAAGTAAATATCATCAACAGCCGTTTCTACACTAGATTTATGCACATTAGAAAAAAAAATCGAAACACAGCACCCAGCTATAATTTAAACTTCAAAAAGCCAAAATCAACTATTTTCCTTAATAATCTTTCGCAAATTAATTAAATATTATTTATCATCTGCTCGTGATTTATTTGTAGTTCGAAGAATAATTAAATATTTATTGATAACAAAAGTAATGAAACTACTCCGAACTGCATTAAAAAATAAGAAATGTAAAATAAAAACTAAGCATAATTGCATGCAAAAGTATGCCTTGCCGCTTTCTTGGTAGATAATTAATGAAGAAACAAATTGTGCTACATTTTATGACGTCATTCCAAACTGATTCATGAAAATATTATTTTGCTTCAAATATGTTTAAATAAATAGTTTCTCATGCCATTGTTGATTTGGCAACAGTGATTTAAATGACTCAAAATTGAATTTCAATGCTAATTCAATGGGAAATTCCCCGAAAGTAGTAGATTTATGTCCGTCCGGACGTACAGACAGACGGACAAAAAGTATGAAAGTTGGGTATCTGAGGTCATAGCTTTCTAACAAAAAAAAGAATTTTTAAGATCCGAGGGATAGAACCGATTTTGGAAGAGGGATTCGGACAGACGAACAGACAGGACAGACGGAAAGACCGACAGACATACGAACAGACAGACAGATGGACATCAATCGCATTTCAATACCTACAGTGATTTAAATGAGTCAAAATTGAATTTCAATGCTAATTCAATGGGAAATTCGCCGACAGATAGTAAATTTATGTCCGTCCGGACGTACAGACAGACGGACAAAAAGTATGAAAGTTGGGTATCTGAGGTCATAGCTTTCTAACAAAAAAAGAATTTTTAAGATCCGATGGATAGAACCGATTTTGGAAGGGGAGTACGGACAGACAGACAGACAGACAGACGGAAAGACAGACATACGAACAGACAGACAGATGAACATCAACCGCATTTCAATACCTACAGTGATTTAAATGACTCAAAATTGAATTTCAATGCTAATTCAATGGGAAATTCGCCGACAGATAGTAGATTTATGTCCGTCCGGACGTACAGACAGACGGACAAAAAGTATGAAAGTTGGGTATCTGAGGTCATAGCTTTCTAACAAAAAAAGAATTTTTAAGATCCGATGGATAGAACCGATTTTGGAAGGGGAGTACGGACAGACAGACAGACAGACAGACGGAAAGACAAACATACGAACAGACAGACAGATGAACATCAACCGCATTTCAATACCTACAGTGATTTAAATGACTCAAAATTGAATTTCAATGCTAATTCAATGGGAAATTCGCCGACAGATAGTAGATTTATGTCCGTCCGGACGTACAGACAGACGGACAAAAAGTATGAAAGTTGGGTATCTGAGGTCACAGCTTTCTAACAAAAAAAAGAATTTTTAAGATCCGATGGATAGAACCGATTTTGGAAGGGGGGTACGGACAGACAGACAGACAGACGGACATCGACCGCATGTCAATACCTACTTTTTCATTTATTTAATTCTTTCGAATTAAAAAAAAGAAAAGTAGGCTAAAAATATTATTCGAGCTTTAAAAGTTTGAAATTTGAATATTAGATTCATACGTTTGAAAATACGTGTCACAATATGTTTAATTAACCAATATATGTGTAAGATCTGCATTTTTCGTCAGCAAGGAATTACTTATTTCTGGGCTAACTAAGTAAAATATCACAACACTAACTCAATTTTAAGTGTCATCAATCCTTTGTTTATTGATTACCGTGTATTTAGAGCATTTCCTAATCGATAAACTATTAGCAAATGGTTTAAAATGTTAAATTTTAAATGTTTTATTTCAGCTTTTAGTATTTTAAAAAATAAAGTATTTTATGAGTGATAATATATGAGATAATTTTTTACCGTTTCCATTATCAAAATCCAAATTGACTTACTAATGATAAAAATAATTGAGCATATCTATTGAGTTTCATTAGACAATAGTTTTTTAAAGCAGTGTTGTGTAGTAATAAACATATTTCATTAAAAGACTCGTTAATTTATGGGCATTTTTGAAAATTGTAGGTGCAACATTATATGAAAATGGCCCCATCAGCTTGAAGTGTGTGTTTTACTTGAAAAAAACAATTTAGCATCAAAATATTATCACAATAATTATATGCAAGCAATTAATATTTTTTTTAAAAAATTACAACTTAAAATGTAAAGAAATAATCTCTAATTCATTCGTACAACATTGTGAAAAATGGAAAAAACAATATTTTTTTTCAGCAAATAAAAATACCTTTATCGTTCAAATCTTGAAATGTTTTTAATATATGTTTGCAGTTTTGAAACCTATTTACTTTTCTTGTCTTTCAGAATAATGCATTAATGAACAATCTCTTTAACTTACAATGCTTGCATTAAAAAAAGTTCAAAAATTCAAACTTTTATACGAATGTTTTTTTTAAGGGGAGGTGGATGGTTCCATCTCGTTCATGTTAATTTTACTAACTTTAGGAAAATTTTTCTCAGGAACTATATGAGATATTATTATGAATAGTTTTATAGTTTGTTTCTTACATATAGCTCTTTGATTTAAACTTAGTATATTTCACAGTATAAAAAATAATTTTGCAGTGATTTTTTTAAAAATATGTATTAAAAACCCAAAAAATCCAATTTAAAGTTATATAACTTTTTTTGAGCAGAGATACTTAAAATTCCTCAGTTTAAATCAAATAGCTATTAATGGGGAAAAATAATAAAACAAAACATGTTAATATATTTTACAGTTCCTGAGAAAAAATTTCTAACTGTTGAAAAACCTTATATTTCAGGAAACGCAAAAGAAAGAAAGGTATATAGGTAAGAATGGATACACAGAGTTTCTGAAAAATGCTTATAAAAAGAAAACAACTAAGCAGAAATTAATAATCTTGGTCTTAAATTAAAGCTATTGATATGCAGATGAAAACTAAAATAAAAACAGACAAGTAGGTTTGTAACAGAATCTGTCACTTAACTCGCTTCCACATATTTGTGTTTAACAGGAAAAAACACGCCAAACACAACATTAATTCTATATTAAACATTTACAAGCTAAATTTGGCTAGTTTCATTTATTTTATTTCGAAAATTCAATAATTATTACTTATCGTTTGCAAAAATTAATTATATTTTAAAGAATAAATATGTCATATTCCTCGCTTTTAAATAGAATGAAAACATTTCATATCAACATACAAGGATTCCGTAGTGAAATATATTTGACGTCATTTCAAACTGATCGATGTCGCAAAAATAAATTTATTTTAATTTATTGTCTAAAAGAATTAAAGTTTCTCGAGCGATTGTTGCGAATGGCAAATGTGATTTAATTCTAATAAAAACAGGGCCTTTAGCTATTTGTAATGGGGTTGTTTCACGGAGGATCTGGCAATAGCTTTGCGGTTTTGTTTGCTTTGGTTGGTTGGTTGGTAGACATATATATTCGGGTTTGTGTGCTTGGTCAGAGACCCGCTTATAAACCTTCGTCAAGTAAGACAGACACAACAGACAACACACACATAAGTGGATCCATCTAATTTTTAGAGACAGAGGCCAACTAAAGGATCCCCAGAATTAGCTTGTCACCCCCAGAGGTATTGATTTGGTATGGGAACTTGGAGGACTTTCGGACCCAACAGATTTAACGAGCACGTACTCCGCATATACTCGACAAACACAAACATCTATGCCTTACCGGGATTCGAGCCCGAACCCAGAGGCTCCAAAGGCTAGCTCCCTAACCGTTGCGCCGCCGGGTCGGCGGTTTTGTTTGCATGTCTATTTTGATGTTTTTAACAATGTTGCCAGCAGTTTTAGAAGAAAAACTACGGAAAAATACCATTTAATTCTAAAATTACAAAAACATACCATAAAAATACTAGCAAAGCGTTTCACGTTTTTTTTAAAGTCACTAAAAAGATTCCAAAATGCAGCTAGTATTTTTACCATATTTTTTTGTAATTTTAGAATTTATTTTAGAATTATTCAAAAATTACAAAAAAAATATCGTAAAAATACTAGCTGCATTTTGGAATCTTTTTAGAGACTTTAAAAAAACGTGAAACGCTTTGCTAGTATTTTTATGGTATGTTTTTGTAATTTTAGAATTAAATGGTATTTTTTCGTAGTTTTTCTTCTAAAACTGCTGGCAACATTGTTAAAAACATCAAAATAGACATGCAAACAAAACCGCAAAGCTATTGCCAGATCCTCCGTGAAACAACCCCATTCAAAGTTTTAAACGCCAAAATTAACTATTTTCATTAATCTTCTTTCTCAGATTTAATAATTAGACTTTATCGTTTGCTAAATTTGTTTGAAGTTCGAAGAATAATCTTAAGCATAGCATAAATAAATATTTTTTCAAAAGTGTTTATTTTTATTTTAACAAAAGTTTCTCATACGTTTAACAAAATGGCAACAGTGAAAATATTGAATAAAAATGGAATTTGCATGTTATTTCAATGTAGATTAAATTTTTAGTTATTTAAATTTTAAATAAGTTTCTAGTTTAAAATTTTTAATGAAATTTGGCATGTAGCCTAATCTGATTTTTTGCTTCAAAATGACGTATCCCACTTGTATGTGCGACTTGTGGATGACAACAGTGAAAATATGAATAAAAATAGAATTTGCATGTTATTTTAATGTTGATAAAAAAATTTAGTTATTTAAATTTTAAATAAACTTCTAATTTAAATTTTTTAATGAAATTTGGAATGTAGCCTAATCTGATTTTTTTCTTTAAAATGACGTATCCCACTTGTCTGTGGGACTTGTGGTTCTTTCTGTGAAAGTGGGTGACATACGGACAGACAGACGGACTGAACGATTATAAAACCTTCCACTTTTTACGTTATAAACGTAGTGTGGAAGCAAAAAATCGACATTTTTGGTTCAAACACACATCCGACTCCCCTTAAGTAATTAAGGGACGCTTTAATTATTATACGCAAGCTTCGAAATCTGTAAAAAAAATGTAGCTTTTACAGAAAAGGTTGTTAACTGGTGTGCCAGAAAAATTCCGTTTAATTTAGAGAAAATACATGTTTAATTTAATTGATAACTGTTAAAATCACATGATTTTTTTAAAAAAAAACTGATGTTCTCTGTTAACTAAACGGAATTTTTCTGGTACACTAGCTGAAAGGTTTTTTTTTTCTGTAAAAATGAAAAATTTTGTACTGTGTATATTCTTTAGCTTGTGCCCCAACCTGAACAACCAAAAAAAAAAGTCACACTTAATAATTTATAATAGTGTGGATGCACGAATTTAAATATACATTCGTATAAAATTGTATAAATGTACGAATTTAGTAATAAACATAAATTAGCATATCAATAAACAATGAAACTATTTTTCCCTGCTATAGTGTTCCTAATGGAGCATTTCTATATTGTGAGAGAATTTGTTTCTAAACAATAAGGAACATTCGAATTCGAATAAAGTACTCTTTAGCGTTTCTTCATAGAAATGGGTATGATTTGGAGGATAAGAAACTTTAATCGTGTGTGTGTTTTTGGAACATTCTTTCTGTCATCAATCGCATCTTTCGTTGAATGTAAATTTTAACTGTTATATTTTAACGATGACTAAGTATTTATGTCTACGAATAAAATGATCGAATAATTGGATGAAATGAGAATAATTTGAAGGATAAAAAGCTTGAATAATGTGTAAATTTTTTAGAACATTCTTTTTGTTTTTTTTATTATTTCGGAAGTTAAACATAAATAGCATCTTTCGTTGAATGTAAATTTTAATTATTTTATTTTAACGATGAATAAGTATTTATGTATACGAATAACAATGATCGAATAATTGGAGGAAATGAGTAGAATTTAGAGGATATGAAGCATGAATTGTGTGTATATTTTTTTAGAACACTCTTTGTGTTTTATTTTTGCGTAAAATAAACATGAATTGCATCTTCCGTTGAATATGAATTTTAATTGCTATATTTTAAAGAAGAATTTTCTTTGGTGTACGAGGCTCCAACAAAGGCTAGCTCCCTAACCGTTGCGCTGTCGGGTCGGTCCGTTTATTGGTGATGGAAGGTCTGCTCAAAATTGAGTGATTTTTCTCATTGTTACTCTGCTATTTCCGCTTCACTCTTGGATTCCTTCCACAACCTAAAAGAGAACAACCTAACATAATACTAAAATGAAAATTTTCGAAGTCCAACATAAATCGCTGAGTAATAACCGAAGCAACATACCGAACAACATGAGCAACATAAATCGCTGACTCGGAGGAAGGCACTTATTTTATATCTTATGACTTGCAGCGGCCTCAATAACCCACAGTCTACCAAAAGGATCTTCTTGGTAGACTGTGGGTTACTGAGGCCGCTTCAGTGGTGACCCGGACGTGATGTTAGGACTAATATAACGCGCATTATAAAATTTCAAATCAACCAGCCTTTTTTTTAAAAATATAATTGAACTTTGATTGCACGCGCTACCAGCATAACATCCCAAAAATGAGAGACTTGGGCACACCCAAACCTGTGACGGAAAGCCGAACTAAATTCAACTACATCGTGGCACACCTACCAACGAAGCAGCGTCTGTGGTTCGAGATATTATTATGAAGCCGGATAGCGTGCGTGTAGGCTGTGTGGCCCTTGTTAAAAGGCTAGAAATATGTAACCAGAAACTTTCAAACCGAACCAAGCCGTTTGGTCAAAATAAAGTGACTTGGATTCTTAGCTCTGGTTATATGGCTGATTCTCCCGCTTAGACTCTTTATACAAGTATCCATCCATATTACAAGTCTTTGGGAATTTCCTTAAAGACAGACTAGACAACACGACATATCCATTCATCCGTTCTAGAGGGAATATTTCGAAAGTCCCCTCCACAAAAGCAGCTCTGGCGCGAGCCTTCAAGCCCATTATTGTGACTGCCCATAAACAAAAGTGTAGAACAATAGGACATATTCAAGATGGTGATTGTATTATTTTATTCCAAAAATCTAAAATGCACGAAAAAGAAAAAAAATATATAGTAGAAGGTTTTCCCAACATTCGATTGTACATTACGAGCAATTGTTCGTAAAGAATATTATTCGTGAAGAAGATCGTTTGATCCTATTAAGGCTAGAATAGATGGAAATGCTTGGAGCGAAGGTAAGTGAAGCCACGTCTGAACGTCGCCAAATCAATGTAATGCACCCATAGAGTTAGGAAAGAGAATAGAGAGGTCCATGTATATGCGCAGTAGCGCACAAATGAAGCAGGCTAAAGCGGTGCATCTTGGGATACCTCAGTGCCAGTTTCGGTCACTATGTTATGCGCAGTAGCTCAAAACACCGCTAGAGCGGTGCATCATGGGATACATCAGTGCCAGTATGTGATGCGCAGTAGCTCGAAAAACCTGACAACCCTGCTTCAAACCATTTGAACTCATAGACCCCTCTACCTCTCTTTCCTAACTCTATGAATGCACCCAAACATACTTAATGATATTTGTATATGAAACGTCTCATTTATTCAAAATAATCGGTAATAAAATTTCAATGACGGCAATTTATGCAGTTGTTGATTATAGTACAAGAAATGAATATTTCCCGTCATATGAAAGTGTTAATTCGGTAAAGTAATTATTTCGGTCTGCGCCACTTAATAAGCAACCAAATAGTTCGCCAAATACTTGTTTGAGCTTATCCTGGAAGCGACTGCGGCTTCACTTGGCAAACCCCGTTTTGCATTGATTTTGATCCAGCAGCATCCCTCTCTTATTCTGACTTTCATATTTGGCGCGGAATGGAATACTTTTCATGAATATTTTAGCGTGTGAGGAAACAGAATAATGGAATATGTCGGTGTGACCCCTAATTCATGGTGGCAAGGTCGCTGAAGCTCGTATAAAAGTTTAGAGTTGGCAACATGGAGGTTATGTCACTGGGACTGCTTCACTGAGTTTGGTGTGCATCGCTACGTCTGCTTCTAGCTTCATTCCACGATGAAGACTTTGGTGAGTTATCTGTATGATTCTGGCAACTGATAATTTATTGGTGTAGTTTCATGTCACTGAAGTGAGTTCTGTATTGTACCGTTGACCTGAGCTTAATGTTCTAGAAAGCCCTTTTAAGACCTGGTCCCTAAATCTCTATAGTTTTTATACTAAATGTTGTGTACAACCTAATTTCATTGATTTTTTACATTTTTTGTGAGGTTCCATGTAATTGATGCGAGTTATGTAATGTACCTTTGATTAGGGCCTGATCTTCTATAAAGTAATTTAAGGCTCTAAATTACGTTGGCTTTTAAACTAAATTTTTTGCCGACCCGGCGGCGCAACGGTTAGGGAGCTAGCCTTTGGAGCCTCTGGGTTCGGGTTCGAATCCCGGTAAGGCATGGATGTTTGTGTTTGTCGAGTATATGCGGAGTACGTGCTCGTTAAATCTGTTGGGTCCGAAAGTCCTGTGGGCGGTCATTGCGCAGTTTCCCACGGGTACAGGTCCCTGGAGACTATTTCCCTCCCCTTCAGGGACATGTCTAAATTGTGGAGGTGGCGATAGATGGCAGCATCTGTCATATATGTGTGTGTATGTCGTGTCCGTCCTTCTTGACGATGGTTTATAAGCGGGTCTTTGTGACCAAGCACACAAGCCTGAAAATATATGTCTAAAAACCTACCAACCTAACTAAATTTTTTGGAACTCCTAATTTCAGTAAATATTTAAAAATTTTGGCCCTAATGTTTGATTTTGAACATTGGCCCAATGAGATCAGTTGAATCGATGTTATTAAGAATTTAATAGAATAGTAAATAAAAGTGTGTATAATTACATTGGCCAACTATGGCACTATCATACGGGAATCTTTCTCGAATGTTTCTGTCAGCCCCCGGTATATTGTACCATAGTCTGTTCCTCAAGATCATCATCCTGTCTTTATGGATACTTTTGAAAACAGGAATGTCTATGATTTGGAGATTGGATTATATAATACTACTATCCTCTTGATATATGGAATTTTGTAGCTTTGGTTCAAAAACTGGATAGCTGTCCTAAACTCTGAACAATTCTATAGTAGTTTCGTTTGCTTTGACTAACATCAAACGAATCTTAAGGAGGATCTAGGGAGGACATAAAAGCCGGTCAAGTGACTGTCGTTTTTGCAGTAACAAATATTTTTTTTTAGAAATTGAACTTTATTACTTTTTTAACTTTTAAAATTGTAATATCAAGCAGTTTTTAAAACCATTAAAGACAACACAAAAATTTCAAACATTTTTAATGTATTTGATGATATGAAAATAATAACATATAGGGGGCCGGGATAGCCTGGTCGGTAAGGTCTTGGACTGGCATCCCTAAGGTTGCGAGTTCGAGTCCCGCTGCCTTCCGAAGACCCCCGTGTACGCTAATGGTGACTGGTGCACGTTAAATCCGTCGTGGTCACAAAGTCCTCCAAGTTCCCATAGCAAATCAATACCTCTGGGGGTGACAAGCCAATTCTGGGGATCCACTAGTTGGCCTCTGTCTCTAAAAATTAGATGGATCCACTTATGTGTGTGTTGTGTCTGTCTTACTTGACGAAGGTTTATAAGCGGGTCTCTGACCAAGCACACAAACCTGAATATATATGTCTACCAACCAACATAACATATAGTTGTATGAATCTTATGCTGAAGCTATAGTCTAATTGACAGTTACCGTAACTTGTTTCTTTGAAAACAGGCGGCTCTTTTCTTCCTCTTCGCTGTCCTCTCTGCCATTGCAGCTCTCCCAGTAGTCTACCCTTACTATGGATATCCAGCTGCAGCCTACGGATACTCCTATGGATACTACGATCCGGCCCTCTACTCTCCATACACGGCTGCCTACGTACTGCCATGGTACAAACGCTAGGAGGACATTTTAACAACCAGGAATCATATCGTGCTCAGGTGAAGTAGTTTAAAAATTTATTTGAGTTTTTTCTTAAATATTTTGATTTCATTAAACAAAACGTATACTTGTAAACTAAAGATAAAAATATAAACAAGCGTAGACCTAGTTTTCATGAAGGCTTGTATCCGTACACTGTAAAAAAAACTGTTGTTTTTACAGTTAAATACTGTCGAGGTATGGACCGGGCCCTGTTTTGAATCAGGAACCTCTTACGTGCGAGCCCAGTACTGAACCGTCTGTGACAAAGTAATTATTCGGTCACAAGGGCTGGTATATTGGGTATTTTTGCTGACCGCCACAAAACAGTTACAAATACAGTTAATACGTACAACTAAATCAAAGTTACAGTTAATAAACATTAACGCTACAGAAACCCAATGCGCGGGAACGAATCAGAACGATGATCTCAATCACGTGACTCTTCTCACGTCTTCAAATTTCCCAAAGGGCAGGTGCATTTGATGGGTTGTGAGTGCGACGTCATGTTAACGAAGATAAAAACAGTTATAAAATGTTTTTCTAAAGAACGGTTTTTAACTGTAAAAAATATGGTATTTAACTGTAAAAACAACAGGGTTTTTTTAACAGTGTATTGGTGTTGTGTCCTCCTGAGTCCTTATGGCAGATGCAGGATTAAATACATTTCGGGAAGTTATTCATTCCTTTGTCATACTCTTGGCCATTGCAGCAGTATTCTACCCTTATTACAAATATCCAGCTATCCTTACTATGGATAATGGATATACAGATGCCTTCTACGGATACTTCTATAAATGCTACGATAAAACTCTACTCCCCATACATGGCAGTCTATAATCAGAAAAACTTACGTTGACTTTTAATATTAAAAAAAAATGTTTTTCCCAGCTATTATAAGTTGTGTTGAAACGATACATAAATTTTGTTGCGGCCAAATGATAATTAATCCATATTTAGCACAAAAATTGCGTTGAAGTCGCAACACGCATGTATTCTTACGAAATGTATAGTTCAGCATCTGCTAATTAAGAGGGATTGTCAGTCCCATAGAACTAATGCATTAGTTTCGAAATCACAACTTTTGCAAATGAATAGCTTTGCCATGTCATTCCATTTTCACCAGGTATTAGAATCATCATAACATCAATTTAGAACAAAATTGAAAAGAAAATAACATCCGGTTATTTAATTATTAATTGATAAAGTTTTAAAATAGTGTCCCCATCTGCTGGGCATTTGGGGCATTTTAAAACTTCAAAAATATATAATTCAATAACTAGATAAAATTTTCGCTTCAAAATTGTTTCATTTCGATGTTATGTTGATCCTCATACCTGTGGAAAAAGGGTTAACATGGCAAAGCATTTCTGCCCAAGTTGTGATTCCAAAACTAATGCATTAGCTCTATGGGACTGACAAACCCTCTTAATGTTTCGTATTTTCTTTGTGTAAGTACTTCATCAACACTTCATGTATTGAAATAACACATTATAATTTTGCCATTTTTACATAAAACATGTATTCCACTTGTGCTGTTTCAACACAGGATTTTTCTGAGTGTATGTGAATACTACGATCTCCTCCCTATATACACAGCAGCCTCTGCCATGGCTAAAACGCTAAGAGAAAATATTGACAAAACAACAGGAATCATCGTGCTCAAGTGGAGCAGTATTTTCATGTATTGGGAAGTTTCTTGACGTTTTCAGAAATTAATCAACGCTACATAGTCAATGGCATTGTGGTTAGAGTTTATGACCTGAAATGGGATGATAAGGGAGCAAATAAAAGAAAAGTTTAATTTAGTAAAATTTAATTAAAGGTTTATATTCAAGATTCAAATTAAACTCTATGCAGGCACTCTGGATAAAAGAATTAAGGAGAAAAGGATTTACTACAAGTTGGTGGGGCTGGGGAGCCCAGTCGGTTAGGCGTCCACCTAGCATGCAAAAGGTAACAGGTTCGGGTCCGGGCATCGCCAAAATAACTGCCGACCTATAAACGGCCCGTGCAGCCAAAAATGTCCGAAGAATACTACCACGGTAGAGGGAGTGTACGTTAAGTATCCTCCAAAGTCCCAATGCTCCGTAGGATGTCGCCCTTAACGGTTGCGTTGGGTGCCTACTCAGGTGTCGGCTCGTCACTTGAGTGTGGTTCTAAAATACGACGCCTGTCGCCAATAGCCCTCGTGTAGCTCTAGTGTGACGATAATTCAAACTAAACTTTAAACTACAATTTGGTATATTATTAGATGTGATACAAATAATAAGAGTAGAAACCTCTAAAGTTTGTAATTGAAGGGTTTAGTTTCAAAACTCAACATTCTCTAACGGATAAGTAAGATATAGCGTCTGGCCCGTTCATTGGAGACTTGGGCACGGCCAACTTCAATAACAAGGCCAGAGAAGCTTTCCCAAACATGAGCGTGGACGGAAATTTTGACGTCACTGTTCCCAGTGCCGAAGATCGAGAAACTAGTTCGGACGCATTCGGAACCCTAAAATTGTGGTCAGCCGTGAACGAGTGGTTCCGAACATGTTTCGAGACAGGTTGTCTTCATCTTCGGAACAACGTCACTCGGAACTATGACGTCAAAATTTCCGTCCCCGAGCTTGTTTGGGAAAGCTTCTTCGGCCTTAGTAGTTGAGTAGGCCGTGACTTGGGCCGAAATTTAACTGAAACGCAACGCGAACGATTCGTTTGCGAATGGGTGGAGATTCGAAGAGTTTGCTCGTTTCCTAATTGAACCGAAACAAATCCTTTGTACGCGAATGACGTCCCACTGCGATTGGTCTCAGATTCGAGTGATCGCGTGCGAACTGTTTGTTTACTGTTTTGACACTCAATATCGGCGAAAAATGTCAAATACCATTTTGTTTTTACACGAAAAAAGGAAACACCAACCGGAAACTTATTAAGCTCTGAGGGGAAACCCATTAGATTTGTCCAATAAGAAGTTTATTAGCAAGTATATCGTTTGGATAAAGAATCGTTCCAACTCGCTTGGCCAAAAAAGAAATAATCAAAAGATTCGGTTTTTTAACGATTCATTAAAAAGAACGTAAAGGCCTTGTATGAATCTTTAAAGGAACGGGATTGGCCCATCTCTTTATTTCCAGTGATTTTCGAATCATTTCATTGGTCAACTTCATGTAAAGAAGGCAGGCATAGTATTATTGTCGAATGCGCGACAAGCCCTTTAGCACAAATTCACGTGGTTTGTGAAGTTACATACGGTTTTTCGAGAGCGTTCGCAGGGCGGAGCTTAAACCGATCGTATCGCAGAGCAATCGTGCGCGAATTCGAAACGTTTCAGTTAAATTTCAGCCTTAGTCCAATTGAATTTACAATCGTGAAAATCGGACCGGACCCTATATCTTAGTTATACTTTAGAGGATGCGAGTTTTGAAACTAGACACTTCGATTGGTAATGTATTTGGAGAAACTGAATTTATATGCAGAGTTAATAGTTTTGTTTTGTATATTAAATTCGGTTAAAAAGTGGTTAAAATCGCTTAATCATATTTGGGCATCGTAAGTTATATAGATAAGTTTTTAAAACTTATGTACTTGGTTTCACTATAATAATGGTTCCTAGTAGCTGCAACGGCTGCGTGGTGAAATGCTTCAACATATTTTTGGTGCTCGGTTGAACCATTTTTAAGATTTTGGAAACAAAAACGTGTGAAATGGTTCAACCTAATACCGCAAAAATGGGGAAACATTTCACCACACAGCAGTTGAAAGCTATTAGGAACTATATTTTTGGTGTAACCAAGCGTCTAATTTTTGACAGTGCAAATATAGCAACCGTGAATTATTTTCCCTACATTTTTTTATTATAATTACTGTGTTCATATAATAAAAAATGCATGCAAAAAAGGAAAGCAGACTTCACAGACTAAGGATTCACTCTAACAACGAGCGATTAACTCGTGAGTAATTTCACTTCCGTGCGAAAATCACTCCCTATAGGAGTGATCATCTTTGGAGTGTAAGAATAAAAGAACATCTGCGTCCTCACTTAAACGAGCGGTTTTACCATCTAGTTATTTCCCTCCTTCCGTGCCAAATGCCTCTCCTTAGATGATTCACTCTTTTGTTTAAGAGTGTACAAAATATGCATGTATCTATGGACTGCACACTCTCATACAAAGGCTATATATGTATTTTTTAAGGCGGGAGCCAAAATTACTGCCGACCTATAAACAGCCCGTGCAGCCAAAAACTGTCCGACGAATAATACCTCGTATCGACGGAGTGCACGTTAAATACGCTCCAAAGTCCCAACGCTGCTTACGATGTCGCCCTTAACGGTTACGTTGGGTGCCTACTCAGGTGTCGGCTCGTCACTTGACTGTGGTTCTAAATAACGACGCCCCGTGTAGCTATAGTACGACGATAATTTAAACTAACCAAACCTTTTTTTTTCTAGTTCTACTGCCAATTTTCGACTATGCCACCTTCGAAGTCCTTTCATTGCAACTCTTCAAGCTTCTTCATTGGTGTGTTGTCTAACAGTTGGCCCCTGCCATCCGCTTCGATGTAACTCGACCCGTGCTTGCAGCTTCTTATAAAAATACATGCAAAATAAAGAATGTGACATTTATTTACGACCTTTTTTGTGCTGTTATTGTTTTCCAAAAGGATTAATTATAATGCAAAAAAATGTATTCCCATCAAGCATTTAATTAAAAGAATTATGAACGACCTAAAAATAGCCCACCCCTTGTAACTACATAAAATTAAAAAAAAAAACTTTTAAAAAACGAATATTTAAATTTACGACTGTTTCAATGTAAATTTACAAGTGATTGTAAGGACCCTTTCAGGGCATGAATTTAAAACGTTTAAAATATATATCAGTAACATTTACTAATAAAGTAATTTGTTATTATTACATTTGTAAATTTCTGTATAAAATGTATAAATTTATATGCATATATAATGAAATTAGCTTATCCAAATAACATTTTAACTAAACGTTGCCTAACTCCCAGATTATTATTTTTTTTGACAAATTTAAGGACAAAAAAACTTTTTTAGTTAAAAAATGGCACAGAAAAATCAATAAAAAAATCATCAAATAAACCTACAATAAAATCCGGGAATGTAGACTGGCGGAATTACGTCACTTGAAACATGTCAATTATTTTTCAAATAATGAATTTAGTTTCTGAAGGTAATGGCAACAGATTAAAATAAACAGTTTCAATTTTAATTATTTACGTAAAAGTTTACTTTAATTTTTTCAGCTGATGGCAACAGGAAAGGAAAAAATGGTCGGATTTGAGCGAATAGTGGTGCAGTTTTTTCAAAAAATTCTAATTTTCTCCAAAAATAGAACATTTTAAAACCTGAAAGTTCAAAAATCATAATCTAAGTATGAACTATGCATTTGTGCCAAGTTACGAGTCAAACAGATGTCTAGTTTAAGAGTCTATACGGAATATACATACATACGCAACTTCATTTTTATTATTATAGATGATTTACTATATAAAAAATATATTGTTCTTTATAATAATGACTAAGTTCAATAGTAAATGATTGTGCAACATCAAGTTCATTTGATGTTGCAAAATCATTTACTATTGTTTATGAAGAGGCTACTTTCTTCGCAAGAGTATATTCATCTATTTTAGGCAAAATATTATGAACAAAATGCCAAAACTTTACTTTAAAACTTACTATAATGCTTACTAAAAGTAATGAATCATATTGGAAAAGTTCTCACTTATGTGTGAATGTCTTACTACTTCATTCTTTGAATATCATAATATGATCAATTCATATTTCTAACCGGCATTATCATGAAATTATAAATGTTTAAAAAAAATATGTAAGCAAAAAATTCTCACCAGATAAAGTAACTATACCCTCAACTTGTGGGACACCGATCTCGAGTATTTATTACCAAAGTCAACAGATTCTAAAGCTAAGAATACTACATTGCCCAAAACGTAACCAAACACGGTTAAAGAAGGGGTTTTTAATTTGAACCCTAGGTAATTTTTATCACAATCTTAAACCGAATAATTAAAATCAAAAAAATTATAAGAGTCAATGATTTTATTGAGACTGGAAAAACTCAAATGGAGCATTAAAATGTACTGGAAGCTACTTTACCGATTTCATTGCTTTTTAACCTTTAAAATAAAAAAATACCAAAAATAAGTCCAAAGTCCCAAAGCCTCAAAATCACACTGAACACCTAAGTAAAAACGCATTTGTTAAAGTAATATATCCAAAAAGAAAGATGCTTGAAAGGCAAACGGTAATTGCTAAATTTAAAAAAATAAAATGGAATGTCATTATTTTCTAGTGGAAATAAATATTTTAAGAACGACACTTACTAATTTACAATATGTGTTTGTTTACATCCATTTGCTAGTATTCTGCTACCCTACCTCTGCTACGTAACGTGGTCTTTTGGTCTCCAAAATGTGAGAGCAAATTGCCGCCATTTTCTCTGCGCATGTGCACGCGCCTTAAAAAAAGAGTCAATTTAAAGCAATATTAAAACATATCATTCTCTATTAGGATAGTAGAAAAGTATGTTTTGGTTTTGCTTTTCAGAAGACATTTTTTAACATATTACTCGTAATTTTTAAAAAATCGAGTAGTACGATTGAGAAAGCCAAAGGGGAGCTGCATTGCTACATATTTATATTAAATTTAATATATTTTATAATTCTTTACGGTATCACATCTTTAAAGTATTTCGACACATTTACCCTAGTTCTTTTATCCGTATGGAATTTTAACGGGTATTTTTTTGGAGCCTACCTGCGCACTTGTGCCAATAAAAAAGTAAAAGACGAACCATATCAATGTTCTACATAACTTTTCAAATCACCAAATCAATGGATTAAAAACAAGAACATGCGGCTTGTAAACACTGTAATCGTAACTGGGAAACTTTGTTTAACGTAGTTAACGATAGTATCATGGAGCCCAGATGGCTAAGTGGTTTGGACCATTACGCTAGCACAGCAGTCTGCGTGCTGTAACGGGTGCGGGCTCAATTCCCGCCTTTGCCCTAGGTGTACTTCCTTTCTCTGTGACAGTAAAATTTCTTTCTGTGTCTGTCTTACTTGACGAAGGCTTATAAGCGGGTCTCTGATCAAGCACACAAGCCGGAATATAAATGTACCTAGTATCATATTGGTGTCCGATTCGCATGGCAGTGGGTCTCGGTTCTAAAAAGAAGGGGATGCACATTTAATTTAATGCAATAAGAACGCGCGGGAGGGACGCAAAGTGGCACGACCGCGTGGCCCGGTTCACGCGTTGCTACAGCAACAACAACAGTCCTGTGCTCGGGCGCGCGAGGAGCCGCTTAGCGTCCCTCGCGCGCGAGTAAAATCCCCTACTTCTTGGACTTAGGCCCTCGCCCCCTCACAAAATTATCGAACTTACCTCGAGCGTGACCCCTCTGCATCTCCTCAAAAATCTAAAATTTCCCCCCCCCCCCTAAAAAGTGCGGGACCGGGAGGCTGGGAATTTGACTAAGTAGGGAACCAGCCTCCCTTATACGTCCCATCGAGGGAGTTGACTGCTCTCCTCCCACGCCAGTTGACATCCGATGCCAGCCAGCAGCATATTCAAGTATCAGTACTCAGCTGCAGCTGGCCGACATAAGATGCATGTAAGACACAAGATAACTCTTTCCTCAGAACAGTACACAATATATTTAATCTTAATTAACCCAGTCTTTGCTAAGGGCCTTACCCCTGTGCTTTCCCAATCAAGGGACAGAAGCTGGTACCCAATAGCAATAGGAAAGAGATATCATATAAGAAATAAAACACCATTTCAAAGAACTGGTTTTATTCAAATAACAATCAATTTATTGAATAAACATTGCACACCAGTAACATTCCATTTTCATTTAGGAAAGTAACAATTATAGTCAGCAGAACACATTATACAACACAAAGAGTAAACAGAGAGCAATGACTTTTTAGAATAACAGTTATGTAACAATCAAGACATTCATTATTTGAAATTACCCAATTATCATCAAGAGGGAAATGTCATATACCAGGAATTCAAATAAAAATAATAGCAGCACATTTGTAAATATAATTGAATCAATATAAATTAACAGAATACACCAATTATCATTCATACCAGACAAAAGAAAAGACACCACACCTAACAGAGAAAACAAATTCTAGCAAAATTACCAAAAGTGAATGAATACCAACAGTAAAATGTATGGAAACCAAAGGAATGAACTGTCAAGAAGAATGACTTATTGGAGCAAGTAAATGAATAGATATAGGACCAAGAAGAATAAAAATGCATTATTGGAAAGAATAAATGAATGTGGAAAAAAAAGAATGAAAGGAAACCAATTAATCCAAAACAAAGGTTAAAAAAAAACTCAAAACAAGTGAAAAAAAAACATTTAAATCAAACATAAAACCACCAAAAGAAAATCAAATTGAAACGGAGCTGTCTGACAGGCAATACATATAGAGCTATTATTTTAATACACAATAAACAAGAAGTTCTGTAAGAACTAAAATAGCCTACTTTCCTATTGCTATAATAATCAAATAAATTGTTATAGTTCTTAATGATTTCCTTTCACTGTGTTAAGAAGAATTATATGTAATCACTGA
Source organism: Oedothorax gibbosus (assembly GCA_019343175.1). Taxonomy (NCBI): domain Eukaryota; kingdom Metazoa; phylum Arthropoda; class Arachnida; order Araneae; family Linyphiidae; genus Oedothorax; species Oedothorax gibbosus. The sequence goes on along the minus strand of CM033276.1, from coordinate 38,211,186 downwards.
ATTATATGTCAGCAATCAAAGAAACACAAGTTATATTATAATCATAAGGTATTTATAGAGTTTTTTAAAATTTATATTGTAGTTATAAAATATTAATATGGCGGACAGGCGGACAGACAGACAGACGGAAAGACAGACCGACATACGAACAGACAGACAGATGGACATCAACCGCATTTCAATACCTACAGTGATTTAAATGACTCAAAATTGAATATCAATGCTAATTCAATGGGAAATTCGCCGACAGATAGTAGATTTATGTCCGTCCGGACGTACAGACAGACGGACAAAAAGTATGAAAGTTGGGTATCTGAGGTCATAGCTTTCTAACAAAAAAAAATTTTTAAGATCCATGATTAGAACCGATTTTGGAAGGGGGGTACAGACAGACAGACAAACGGACAGACAGGCGGACAGACAGACGAACAGACATACGAACAGACAGACATACGAACAGACAGACATACGAACAGACAGACAGATGGACAGACATACAGTTGGACATCAAACCGCATTTCAATACCTACAGTGATTTAAATGACTCAAAATTGAATATCAAGGCTAATTCAATGGGAAATTCGCCGACAGAGAGTAGATTTATGTCCGTCCGGACGTACAGACAGACGGACAAAAAGTATGAAAGTTGGGTATCTGAGGTCATAGCTTCTAACAAAAAAAAGATTTTTAAGATCCGATGATTAGAACCGATTTTGGAAGGGGGGTACAGACAGACAGACAAACGGACAGACAGGCGGACAGACAGACGGACAGACATACGAAACAGACAGACATACGAACAGACAGACAGATGACAGACATACAGTTGACATCAACCGCATTTCAATACCTACAGCGATTTAAATGACTCAAAATTGAATTTCAATGCTAATTCAATGGAAATTCGCCGACAGATAGTACATTTATGTCCGTCCGGACGTACAGACAGACGGACAAAAAGTATGAAAGTTGGGTATCTGAGGTTATAGCTTTCTAACAAAAAAAGAATTTTTAAGATCCGATGATTAGAACCGATTTTGGAAGGGGGTACGGACGGACAGACGGACATCGACCGCATGTCAATACCTACTTTTTCATTTTTTTAATTCTTTCGAATTAAAAAAAAAAGTAGGCTAAAAATGCTTTACTAATTTCTAACATTTAACCCATGCAACAATACATATTACATACAAGTAGCCATTTAAATAATAACATATAATGAAATTGTATTTACAATTCCCAATACTTGGTCTTGCAGAATCCTTGGCTAGCTACATTTAAATAGAAAGAGAAAATAAAAGTATACACAGGAAATAGCCAACATTGTGAAAGTTTAGGTTGCAGATGAGCAATAAAAACCTAATCATTGTAATCACTTAATTTTATACTAACCTTGAGTTTTACCAAGCTCCTATTTAGGGTGTTGTCTAGATAAATCAAAAAGTCGTTTTCCTATATAAAATCAACCAATAAACTCTTCACGTCAGCTCATTCAACAAAACTTTTAGGGTGCCCCTCATCAGATTTTTTTTTAGATAAATTTTGTCCACTAATTTTTAAGCTTTCATCACACTGATAATGTAAAAAAAAAGTCTTTTGGTCATGCTAAGTGAAGTTCCATAGGGCTATATCCATCAGCAACAACTACAATCTTTCGGCCTGACTGGCCCCATCCACTAA